>WJSG01020907.1:0-13823 GCA_016618145.1 Sanghuangporus lonicericola
CCAATCTGGCAAGACCACTTCTGTTCCATGAAGATGGCTTGTCCTAGAATCAGTCGTGAAGTTGCAGCAAGATGTAACGAAGAATGTGTGCCTAATTCAAGCGGCAAAGGGACTCTGATAGGCCATAACCGAACGCAACTTCATCGTCAACCATGAAGTGTATAAGTCTGCAGGAGATGCCGGGGACACTCGAGTCTGTGGGTATTGAATTGCGTGCAGAAGAGAGACTGCCAGTGTCGTTTAGTCTGTAAACAGTTTCGACCAGCTCGTCCCCTTGTCGTCCCCAGATAACTGCTGACAAGTGAGGAGATCATGAGCACGATTATAAGTTTATAAGGAAGGCGTACCACAGGAGTGGACATCCCCGAACTTCGTGTGGTCATCTTCCGCGACCATATCTCGTTGTCTTCGTTGTGGGTAGTCAATGGTCATAAGTTACTACAGTATAGGTCAATGCGCCGACGCCGAGAGGTAGATGCTGCCTACTTAAATACCAGAGTGGACTCGAAGCAGTGGCAGGTCGCAGATCATGCCCCGTAAGGACGCTTCAATTCATTGAACTCGCACTGTGACGAGGTACGTCAGTCGTCAACAGCACTGTCTCTTTGTACATCCCAGTATCTACATCATTTGAAGGAGACGGGCCAGTGTCACAGGCGAATACCACGCCGTGAACTCTACTACACTGGCAACTGGCAACGACCTCGCAGTCACGGTCTGCTGGATATGCATAGGGATAGCTCACCGTGGATACATTTCAGAGCTCGCACGACTACATAGTCGTGCACGATAGTAGTAGGGAACTGTACTTGATAAGCTCCCGAGCCTTGTACTACGAACATATCTGGGTGGGAAAGCTCATGATGTGCAGCCTCTTTGCTTGCGGGGTCAGATGATGTATTATACATATGATGTTCCCGAGGTGACCATTGCTAGGGTAGTAGTACGCACCAGACTGCCACTGACGCGGTGCGGTCGTTCGGCGACGGCACAACCTTAGCATGTCGGCGTGGCTCCCGGGCCCACGAAGCACACATCGGCGATGACTCAAAGCGGCTCTCGGCGAGGCGTCTTCGGCGAGACTCAGCAGCACCCGACAAGGCTCGGTAGCTTCTCGGCGATGGCGAGGGCTCATTAGCTACCACGGCGAGTTCAGCACAGTAGCAGTGCACGGCGAACTCGTCATAACCTCGCCTAGTTTAAAAATCTAGCGTGGCACCTCGGCGAGTCTCATGAGCACCTCGCCGACGGCGAGCGTTGTAGGCACTCACCCGGGCAACATGCTGTACTCCATCCTCGGCGATACTGTGTTGTACGCCCTCGGCGAAGACTTTGAAGCTCGGCGACTATCCCGCGATGTCCTCTGCAATGAGCCCCGCAGGTTCGATGAGCGATAGGGAAGTCTGACGCACCCGTATTGTTTCATACATACCAACAAGGAATCGCTCGCGGCGAGCCTAAGTCACGTCAAGCTGAGAGCTCGCCGAGGTCGCAACCTTATGCTGACGAATAGTGTCAGACTTCGTCGCCGCTGCTCTGTACCCTGCCGCCTGCGGGAGTCAATGTCAAGACAAGCACACATACCGTCTCGCTGGCGGACGTATTGGGTAGTGTCAGAGATTGAGGGGCGTCAGTACACCAAAGAGCCGGCTGCAAAAGTACTCACTAGCACCAGATAGCATGAGCCCAAGTTGCCAATCAGCCGACCAGAGGAGCACGCTAAAGCACTCGGTCGGCCGGCCAGGAGCGCAAGGTAATGCACTTGGCCCGGCCGATCGAGCGGGTAAGCTATGCGAGACAACCGGCCGACAAGCAACACAGATTACGGGACGCGACCAGCCGGTAAGGAAAGCAAGCTATGGAGCGCGACCAGCCGACAAGGAACTCAAGCTACACGACGCGACCAGCCGACAAGGAGGCCAAGCTATGGGACACAACTGGCCGACAAAGAAAGCAAGCTACTCTCTCTCGTCGGCCGAGCGAGGAGGGAGCTGCTACCTGCGCCAACCGGTAAGTCGGCAGTGCAATGTGAGAGGCCCGCGAATGCAAGCGCTCACCTTTGCGGCTTCGCTGATCGTCCCTCCTCCTCCTCGGCGTCGACGTTGGCCCCGACGACGAGGACCCCCGCCGGCGACCTCGCAATGTCCTCTGCATGCCTCCTCTCGTCACTCGCCAGAATTTTCATAGCTGAACTCGGTATCGGTATCGACCCCGAAAGCTGTCTCGCCGACGTCAATTGGGGCTGCCCCTAGGGGGCACCGGCCGACCAGCAATCCTGAACATTGGTCGTCATCCGCCGGTGTCCGCTGGCTTGAAACCCAGCCAGTTTGTTACGGTCTCTGTACAGTGAGTCAGGGAATTGTAATGCCATGGGCTCCTTAACGAAGAGTGCACTGACTCTCCAGCGCGCTATCCACGTCACGAAGACGCGTCCGCTGTTCAGGTTCCCGCTCACCTTGTGCACCTCAAACGCATTCCCCGACGGTGTACTCGAGTTCCCGCCCTCTCGAGCTCGCTGATAGCGACGCGCTGCTGCGTGCTCGAGTCTCACCTGTACGTCCGCCGAACGCGGCTGAGGAGTGCCACATTACATCGATCATACTCTAATACATGCTTCCTATGAGTGCAACCGCCGCTGGAGACACGGAGACGTGCGCGCGAACATAGAACGCGTCCCGACGCACGGGCATTTAAAACGCGTGTCTCCTGCTTCCTCTACTCTTCGTCTCTCAGCCTCACTCGGACACTCTACTCTGCAGAACTCGTCAATACAATTGCGGTACGCCCCAAATGACTCGATTACTCACCTAGAACCCTCGGATAGCTCGAACCACCGCCCCCTGGAGGCGTGTAGCCTAGCGGTACTGGACGGGCTAGAGGGGGCAGCGCGAGGGATTACGGATGTCGCGTTCGCATCCAACACTCTCGTCGAGATTCTCTATGCAGACTACTTCAACCGTTCAACGGAGCTCGCGACCATTCCCTCACCGTTGCCATCTCCCACTCGGCCGAGGGGCTCGACGTTGCCTGTCCAGTCCGTGTCTCTTGGTCGAACGGCTCTGTCTACAATCGTTGCTGACGAGATTTGTCTAGGCTCTACTATGTCCTCCCGTCTGACCGCCATACCCTGCTCGTCGCGCTCGACCACGGGGAACCCTTCTCCCCTCCCAGCAGCTGGACCTCCACCTGCGACGTAGTTCGATGTCTTTCTAGACGACCTGCAACCCTTCACGACTGCTTGAAAACCCTCCCCGTCCCGCCAGACATCCTAGGCTTCGCAAGGTCAGTATTTGTGTTCGTGATGCATCCCGCAAGGATGCTGACCTCAGGCCCGCTCCCTCCGCCGTCCCCGCAGTCATTGTTTGCCAGACCTTCGCTCCCAGTCACAAATCGACGCTGCATCACTGGCGTCGCTAAGACTACAGTTCCTCCACCTCTGTGTATCTATCGAACATCACTCCTGTCATGGGGGACCTCGAGCTCGAGAGACGACTTGACACGCTGCAGGCGACGTGGTATGCTGAGAGGGGCCGGTCATGCTCGCATTCCATGTACGTAGAGCAGACACAGAAACACACTACGTACACTGCTGCACCGAGGCCAAGTGCGTGCGGTCGGTCTCGACAGGGCCCTCTCATATGCCGCAGAGCAGGCCTCAGAACACATTGTGTTATATCAATTCGCGACCTCCTCCACGACCTGTACCCCCGGATATGCTGTAAGGTAAAGATTCCTGCGATGGAGAGTAGCCCGCGCCTCCCAGAGCAGCCTTCTCCGTGCATCGCGAGCAGCCACACCACGAGGCTACTCGCCGCCGCCGAAGCGCACACCAAGTCTTGCACACGCACAGGTCGAGCACACGAGATATATGCTTGTCTACGCACACGACTACTGCGTCCGCGGGCGTGTCGTCCTCCGCCATGCACGACTATCTCGACCCACGCCAGCTCACCTCGCAACATCCCGGCCTTGCTCTCGCTGAGCGTCGTCATGAACTCCAGTGCCGCCTTCCGCACCTCGCCGTCCTCGCCCACAGGCTCCGTCGCCCATCTTCCTTGATGTCGTTCATCGCAGATGGAGGTCGCTACCTCCAAGCACGCTGTGGCCGTGTCGCTGGCGCGTCACCCAGCGCTCCCGGGCAAGCTCTGCCCGGCCGAAGACGGCCTCCCCGGCAGCTGGGAAGCGCTCCCAATGGGCACGGTTCGCATGGTCGACGTCGAGCTCCTGGGCCGCGCGCGAGTCCTCTGGGACGTTTGCGGGGGGCATGCGCTGCTGCTCACTGCTCGCAGTCCGCGCTTTCGGAGGAGGCAGGATGCGCAGCGCGTCCGCGTCGGCACGCCGGGTGAGCCGTCTTTGACCGCCGCTCAGTGCTTCATGTTCTGACTTGTTTCTCGTGGCTCACAGCGTCGCTGTTGAAGGTCGGACGGTGGGGCGTGTGGCAGCAAGAGCGAACGCGTGACGCGCATTCTCGGTACGCAGTTGTGTGATTCAGTACGCCATGGTGTACCTCGCCAGTCTGCCCGAGTCTTGCGTGCACTGCTCCTCGACCTCGACATCTGACTGTCCATCGTCATGACTTGCGACGCGGCACAGTGAGTTCGTGTTCGCTTTCACTGAGGTCCGACGCTCACTCTCACGTACCTTGCAGTTCCGCCTCCGCGGGCACAGTCCAGAAGGCTCGGATCTGCTCCCGGGGTAGTCGCGCTTGACGCATCCAGAGACGAGTCTGGTGGGCATGTTCAAGTCAGCTCGCGCGTCCGTAGCAGTCTCCCGCGCAATCCTCAGCCCCAGCAGACGTCTCTCCCAGAACGATAGCCCTCCAGAACATTAGCTGCGATCCCTCTAGCCACCCAGCGAGCGCGAAGAACGCAGAAGCATTCGGAAACTTACCTGAGTACGTGCCTGACCGCTGCGTGCGCCGCTCTGACAACCTCCGTGTATAGGTCCTCTCCGGTCGCTGCCAGCATGTCAAGTCGCCCCCAGTCCAACCAGCAGCACGAGGAGACGAGACTGCGGTGTAAGACTTACCTTACGCGCATCGCATGCGTCGTGATCTGCTCGAGGCCCCTCCCACTTCCGGTACCGCTAGCCTCCAAGTCTCCAAGCCTCCAGTCCGCGGTATCCGAGCCTTCCGCAGGTTCCAGATAAGCGATTGAGTCGTAGAGGGCGTCCAGAAGTCATAATGACGAGTTCCCAGTGTAGAGTATACAAATAAAGCGAGGAGACGATGAGCAGGTGGTGGCAGGAAGCNATACAAATAAAGCGAGGAGACGATGAGCAGGTGGTGGCAGGAAGCAAGAGAGACGTGTGATAGGCGCCCGTGCACCGGGACGCGTTCTGTTGTCGCGGGGACGGCTCGTTCTCTCGGGCTGCGTGATCTCTTCATAGATAGATGTATTGGGCCTAGTATGTACATATTAGTACTCGAATACATAGTTCCTACCCAGAGAACTCGTCTGAGGTACCCTGCCTGAAGCACCACCGATACTACGAGACTGCTGCGAGGGCCAATTGAGATACCCGACGTGGGAGGACCGACGTACCATTGACAGGTGGGCTGTGCACTGCGATACCTGACTCTGCGGCTCCTTCGCACGCACAGAGGCGGACGGTCCGTCTGCGTCTTTGCTGATACCTCGCAAGTCATGGTCACCGGGTGGCTGGAGAGAAATAATTGGAACAGGCGCAGCATCACTGCGCACACCGCGGCGCGCGTCGTCAGAGGTAGAACCTGAGTATCCTCGTGGAACGGTGCAAGCAGCGCGCCTCGAACTCATCCGCTCCTTCACTGCGGACCTTGCGCACATCGCGCTTCTCCCGGCTACGGCGTCCGCTGCTAGGTGAGTCTATCGATGCTGGGGTTGCTTGATGCGTATCCACTCATATTGATACATCTCCACCCGATGCCCTCCCAGAGCTGTGATCACCGCGCCTCGGGCACGACTGGCAACTCCGGCCGCGAAGCGACGAAGTGGTCCTTATACCCCCGTTCGTACTCCCGCACGTCCCACCCCTCGGCCAGGCGGAACCGGAACCGCTGCAGGAACGCACAGACGACCATGCGCAACTCGAGCAGTGCGAGTGGCTTCCCGGGACAGTTCATCGGCCCGTGCGAGAAGGGCAAGAACGCTGACTCGTTGTGCGTCAGGGGTACTGTTGCTGGTTGTGAGAATGCAATCGGAGGTTGGGAGGCGGCGGCGGCGGCGAGAGGGAGGCGGCCGGAGGCGACGAGCCAGCAGTCTGGCCAGAAGGCGTCGGGATGCGCGAAGTTGCGCGGGTCGCGGTGGATGGAGTAGGCGTGGATCCAGAAGTACGTTCCGGGCGGAAGAATACTGTGCGGAACGAGATGCAGGTCAGTCACACCCGCGAAGCTTGGGGAGGATACGACGTACAGTGAGCCGACAGCGACTGGGCTCGCGCCCGCCGGGACTTTGCGAGCCTGCCCGCCGCCTGGAGCTGGAGGGTACAGACGGAGAGCTTCGTTTCTGTGCGCAAAATGTCATGTCAGACTCCTTGGAGAACAGTGCGTCGGAACAGAGGAGATATACGCACATAACAGCGCTGAGATAGTGCATCTCCTTGAAGTCGGGTGCGGAGAGGACGTCCTCGCCCGCTGGGAAGTACTTGTCGACCTCGGCTTGCAGCTTCGCGTGGGCCTGCGGATGTGTCGCTAGGCAGAATATGACGCTGAGTATCGCGCTCGAGGTTGTGTCTGCCCCGGCGATGATCGCGAGGATGCTGTCATCGACGAGTTGTTTGGTCGGCGGAGGAGGCTTCTCGGGGAGGTCTTCGTTGTTCTACTCGGGTCCGGCGTGAAACATCCAAAGTAAGAGCTTGAGCGTAGGGAACGGAGAGCGAATGAGACGTATGAGATAGTGGAAGAGATCGCGTGTGGACGACCCGCGCTGAATGCGGGCGGCAGCGAACCTCCGCGCGTGGCCCATGAGCGTGGTCAGCGGCCCTGCAGCTCCGGGGATACTGCCCACATACGGGCCGAGCCACGGGAGATGACAGAAGAAGGACCCTAGGCTGCAAATAAGTAGACCGTCAGAACACGGGCTCGGTGTAGAGTGGAGGAGGTACGGACATAACGCCGTGATTGAGAAGTGCCCAGACGTTGTTCGCGTCGCCATCTCGTAGGAGCTCCGAGCCGCCGCCGTAGCTATATTATGAGATGGATAAATGACGATGGGAACGAAGTTGAAGAGTAGCCAACATACGCCATGTCGCACATGAAGTCGTACCTAGGGGATCGTATCGACGATGTCAGCTTCAGCTAAGTGCGAGGTCAGGCTGGCCTAAACTCACGAGAAGTAGTTCAGCCATTTCCCAAGCTCCACCGCGCCCTTCTGCTGCGAGAGCGCGTCCAACAGCTGCCTTGTGCGCCGCGCAATCAGCGGCTCGTACTCCTTCACGGCAGCCGAGCCGAATGCGCGGTTCCACGGCCGGCGGCGGCGCAGATGCTCGTCGACGTCGACGAGCCCGATCATGGCTGTGTCTTCTGCGCGCTGGCCGGACGCGAGGATGCTTCCAAGGATACCTTGCGGAGATCGACTGCGTGTTAGGACGTGCTCGTGTGCGTATACGTAGGCGTGGGTGACTGACCTGGGCCCTTCGGGACCCCAGCTGCACCGAGGAGTGGCGCGATGACTTCAGGATCGCGGATGGACAGCTCGTTCGGGCCTGAGCAGGTCTCAGTTTGCACGGGAGGTCGGAATACGTGATCGAGAGCTAGACGCACCTATGCGGACGACGTCCCCGTATCGCGGATGAAGAGCCTTCAGCCGGTAGTGCCCGTACCCGCGCAGAGTCAAGAGGCTCCACCAGATCTTGGACGTCTTGCACCAGAAGGGTCCCGGGTAGCATGAGAGTGGGTGGAGGGGAGAGACGCGGTACAGGATGGTCCATGCAACAAGAAACGTAAGGTACGCAGCGAAGTAGGATGCGAGGGTGAGGACGACCGGGGAAGTTCCTTGTATGTTGTAAACGGCGACCACAGTGGGCGGAAGGAGCAGTATAACGACATGATACGAGACCGAGAAGCTTTCGTAGATGCGGAGGAGCTGACTTGCTCCCTGAGTTCGCCAGGAGTATTCTGCTAGTGAGTTCTGGCCGGGCGACTTATTGCGGGAGCACTTACCATTGCAAGGAAGAAACAGGCATGCCATGGAGTGCTGAACAGCGAGAAGACCATTGCTAGACTGACACGGACCAGCGCGAGTTGACACTCGTCCTGGTGGTGGGCGGGGAAAAGGAGTGGACGAAGAAAGCTGAGAGGTGTCCGCGGGAACAAAGATGACTCTCGGTCGAGCCGGCGGGCAAGATCGTATGGAACCAACCGCATGCACATGACAGCATGATGAACCTAGAGTGGCAGTAGCGTGTACAATCAGAGCTTGTCCATGGCGCCGAAGTTGTGCAAACGCGGAGCCAGACACGAAGGAACCATGCGGTCACGAGTGAGCGAGAGAGTGAGGAAACATTGTGCAGTCGCCGAGGGAGGGAGAGAGGAAGCTGTCCGCAGGCATAGCGCTCAGGGGAGGCTCCGTGGACGTGTGAGACTTGTCCGCCGCGCACAAGAGGATGAATTTCATGAGGGTCGGATACACGCCCGGCGCGTACAGCGGGACATGGGCCTGAGTGACCATATCGACCTGGACAACGCGTGATACTCACGATGAGCGGACGAGGCAATTGTCCATCCCGCAAATGCAGGTTCTACTGTGATAATGGTCAGCCTCGTTGTGCACGAGCGCTGCCTTGTCAAAGCCCCGAGCCGCCGGGTTTGTGGTCGGGAGAGAGGGGTCGTCCGAGGCGAGGAGGCAGCGTTCGAGCTGGTGAAGTTGTGCGGATCGTGGTGCATCGAGTGGATGTGGCACCAGAACAACGTCCATGGTACCTGCAACGAGTGCTCGCAGTTCAGCGGAGGACGCGAGAATGGAAAGCAATACACGAACAGGTTGCCTCCTAGGACAACCTCCTGGAACCGCAACAGGCCCAGTGGGTGTCGAAATTGCCGAGTCTTGGGATCTAAGTTAGCTCCGCCGCGACCACCGTTCGTCCTCTCCTCCAGCTGGGTCCGAACGTGCTTGTCGGCGCGTCAGAATTCGACTCGTTGATCCGCGTCGAGCAGTCCTCCTCTCGAACTGGCCGCAGGAGGGCGAGATGAACCTTACGACCGCTCTCTCTGCTCTCGCAGACCCTATTCGCCTCGCAAAGAAAGCCAGCGCACTTGCCGCGACTGACCGAGTAAGTAGTCTTGTCTGAGCGAAGTTCGGTAATATTTGAGCACACCGAGGTACCGGAAGAAGACTGGCCAGACGAAGCGTGCAGCCGTGGACGAGAACAGGATGGGCCACATAGCAGCGTAGAATCCGAGTTCCAGGAAGCTGAGAACATCGTCGTCGAGGACGAAGCGTGCAACGACATGCTAATCACTTACCAGAGATCTAACAAGACCTGACATTACGTAAGCTTAAAATAAACGTGTTCTTATCCTTGACTTTCAATTAGTCGCCAGCGTGCTTTTGCTGCACTGTCTGGCTTATAACGCCGCAACGACTAGCTTGTCGAATCGCTCTCTTCGACTGAAGGAAGACTCAGGCCCCGGGCGCACGGCGTCCTGACACGCAGCCTCTTTCACTACATCCTGCCATCGCTCCCCGGGTCTTCCAACATCCTCCGCGGCGACGAACGCAGAAGACGCGCTCAACAGCTCAGAGAGAGTCCCGCAGCGGCGGATAGAAGGCTCGTCGAACCAGCGGGCAAGATCATCCGCCGATTTCTCGTAGAGCGACCTGTCTACCGCGCACACGATTATCATGAGCGTCGGATACATGCCCTGCGTGGAGGACCGATAGTGAGCGACACGTACTCCCCACACGGTTCAAGGGTCGAGACTCACGATGATGGGGACGAGGCATCCGTTCATCACGTAGCGGAAGCCGTGCGCAAACACAGAGTTTGCGTGCCCCGGAGGTGCGTGTATGAAGTCGCAGACCACTACGCCCATCTACGCGATCTAACGGTCAGATATACATAGCTCAGACGTTCCAGAGTGCGGAAACCTGCTCACCCAGAGGGTACAGTACAGGAGGCCCGACTCGACCAGAAGCGCGAGCGTTCGCTCGACCTGCGTGCGCCGGGAGGATCTTCTCAGGTACGACATGATTATGCAACGATGTTCCCTGTAAAGAATGGTATCGCCCGAGCCTTGAGTCGGTGCGTCATCTAGTCCACCCGAAGCACACGGGACGCACCATGCACGGTACGCAATGAGGCTCGTCGCAGCGACGTTCGTGAACAGGCAGCAGAGCCCCGCAAGTACTCCGTACGCCGATCCCGCGAACATGGAGCCTTCGATGAACTGGTCGCCTTCAGCAGGAAGCTTGGAGAAGCCGACGCCAGGAGCGGCCTGCCGGGCCACTTGCAGGCACACATCCGCGGTGTCCAGGACGCTAGTCACTGCGGAACGGATCCGTAAACGTACATACATGTCAGCACCCTGCGGGACGGTGGGGGGTGCGTACCGAAGGTGAGCATGATCATCAGCACGCACGAGCAGCGGACGACTCGGTTGTCTGGCCAGAGCACCCACGCGCGCCACCACACGATCGAGTCTCCGATGGTAACCTGCACAGCGCGGAGAAGAGGACCTAGTTAGCACGCGATCCGGCGAGTGATAGGGTGCAAGCAAGACCTGCATTAATTGTCAATGCCGCGGTACCTGTGCAGGTCTGGAGGCCGTACGCCGTCGGGCCCGAGCGGACGCTCAGCGGTTGCCCTTGCATACAGCTACTGAACGCGGAGCTGGCGGCCGCAGGTAGGGCGGCCAGGCAGTCTTGCATCCCCAGCATCCGGTTCGAGAGGTGCATTGTGAGATTTCGCAGGACGGTGTACGCCTCAACCACGGCCACGAGGTTCGCGACCCAGTACGCAAGGGTGGTGGTCCACATGGTGACGATCGCTAGAAGCATGAGAGCACTTCTCCTGCGCTCGATCTGTTTCGACCTGGAGTGGGTAGGTGTCATTCGCTGATGCGTCGTAGTTCTAGGTGGTACGCACAACAGGACATACGCTGCTACCGCGGCTAGGACGGTGAGCAGCCCTGCGGTAACTCGTCAGCCCGATTCGTCGCATGTGTCGGACGTGGCGTACCGAAGAACATCGTCAGCAGGGCGACATTGATCATGCTATCCTTTAGGGTGTATCCCTCGTACCACAGCGCGAGCTGAACCTCGTCCGAAGTTGCGTCCACAGTCTGGGATAGGTTCGCCAATGCAACGCCGGAGACGTTCAGATATGTCGCGACGTCCCCAGACGATACCATCGAGCCAGGAGTCGAGAGAGGAAACACAGATGCTGCAAAGTAACAGGCTGAGCCGAGCTGCAGATGTACATATTAGAATTGACTGGACGCGCTCCGGTCCTGACGTGAGTACGGGAGTTGATGGCTTCGGAGCGCCCAGCCGCGTCTGGGAGGTCAAACGCGTTGTCCTCATGCCAGCTTTCGACCGGGGTGACCTCGGTGGCGCTACGGTGCGCGGATGCTGCCGGTACGGTCGGATGTCTGCAAGTTGAAGTAGGGACCGATACTTGTGAACACACGAGTGCCGCAATGAACGAGCGCGAGATCGGCGTACCTCGGGTACTCAGCAGGAGCATGCCTTCGTTGATGCCACCTATCGTTGACGCCTGACAGGCAGCCTTGACACGAGGCGGACGGCTGTGTTGATTCGAGACGGTATGCAGATGCACACGAGCGTCGGAAGGAGTCGGCGTGATCAATCTGCTCGCGATTGAGTCCACAAGCCGGAGAGCGGGTTCATGAGGAGCCGATCGCGGTGCGTACAATTTCCTAGACTGTAGCACCACAGGTACCTGCAACCAGCTGCAAGACGGTTGCGGAGAGGGACGGAATACACGTACGGGTTGCGCAGAACTGGAAGGAACTTATATTGCCCGTCTCTCTGCACAACTGGATCCTGATGCACGCGTAGGACATCGAGTCCTCCTGCTGGGCGTCGGCACATAGTCCTCAGTTCTTGTCCTGCGTCATGCAGTTCTGCACGACGGACGATGTCCATAGACTTACCACGGCCGGTAGCGCACTTCCGAATCCTGTAGGGCAGCGGCAAACTCGTGCGTCTTGACCATGCGCTGATACGCTGCCTCGGAATGGTGTCCTGAAGCGGGAGTGCATCGGAAAGAGCGTCTCGACTTGCTTCTCCCTGCCTTCCTCGCTGTACAAGACTCACCCCGACCGACAGTCGTCTTGCTGGGTATGCGAGGGATGGTAGGAGGATGGACCGGGCCGGCAAATAAGAAGGAAGCGGACAACAACACTCACGCACCCATACATGACGCTTGTGGCCAAGGGAGACAGATCGTTGCGTGCGGCAAAGCAGATGTTATTGTGAAGCATTCTGACTGCGAGCAAACGAAATCTGGCGAGGATGAGCAAAGTAATTGGAGAAATAAGCACTAGCATATACTGCGTACCTCTAGCTTCCCTCCGGGACTATCCAGAAGATCTCAAGCCCGTCCCAAACCCAAAGCCTTCCCCTAAGACCAACCAGATCCACCTTCTCCTCTCTGCGACTAACTGGATTGTCTTGTCCAGACCGAAGAGCTTTAATCAGCACACAGAGGGAGACAGAACAGACTGGCATACAGAGTAGAAGAGACAGAGGGCGAAGTACTCAAGTCGAGGAACTCAGGAAGAGGAGCGCGATGTGACAGCCGAGGGCGAATTACTAACATTAGGTAATAATTGACGAGGTAAGCCTGACCACAATCTGAGTTCAAAACCAAGAAGCACGGTACAAGCCCACTTTATGATTTTGGTGAACACGCTCCGACTCCGATTACCCGGGCTACATACGCACCCTTTACACCACCATCACGACACGACGCCGACCTGCTGAGCTGCGGCTGAGTCCTCTTTCCTCGACCTCTGAGATCCGGATTCTGGCGCGCTGCTACTACTATTCCGCTATGTCGGTTTGTTCCTTAGGATGTAAACTGTCTTCGTGAGTCGTTCTAACTCTGGTGTCTCTCCTGGTACCGACGCCTGGGTACCCCCTCCGCAGGTACTGTCACTCAGAACACGGCGTTACAATCAGGGAGGAAGATGCACATCGCGTTAGCATGCGAGAGCAGTATGTCTTGCGAGAGCTTCAAGCGGGACGGTTTGGAGGTACTGTAGCGGTACGCAGCGCATATCTTTCCGACGAGGGCTCACTCTCACCCTCGCCTCAGGGTCTATGCGCCGAGTAATATTTTCCTTTTCTACCCGTCTTGGTGACGGAGTCTCCGCAAATCATCTGTCGTACTCTTACGCCTCCATGGCAGTGATGGCCGATGCAGATGTTTCCCCATCTGTATCAGTATCCGCAAAAGGTCGTCGGATATCTCGTATGTGCTCTGACCTGGAGCGAAGGCCAGACGCCTCCGAAACAATGCTCGCCGCGACAATCGGTGTGTCTTGTCGCCAGGCTCTGCTTCCTTCAGACGACGCTGATACGCCAGCTGGGCGGGCAGAGCGTCGTCGATACCTGCGGGTCAATCTTAGAGTCCGCACTGGGATTCGGACAGCTGTTCGTGACTCTGGAACCATGTGAGGCGTGATTACGGTGGGCATGTCGGTCGCAACGAATGCCATTGCGACGTGTCGTGGCATACCGAGCTTGGTACGTGCCACATCACCCGCCTGTGCGTCGAACTTGCATCTAGACTCATTGTGCCCAGACATCTCCCCGGTGATAGTTGGACGATCGGCCTGAAATTTGGCATGCATATAGGACATACATAGGAGAGTATTC
>WJSG01020912.1:0-12013 GCA_016618145.1 Sanghuangporus lonicericola
AGTTCAGACGGACGAGCCTGCCCACCGTTAGAAATCTGTGCGAGCCGATTCGATTCGATCCAGCCTTCAGCGAAAATTCTACAAACTGAAAGATCTGGACTCACCTGACGACATCGCTGGAATGCTGGAGAAGACTCTGGAGCATAATGCAATCGCTGATGATGAGTGAGCAACACATGGCCTCCTGAACGGCCTATAAGCAGGCCTGAGACCACCGAGCAACTCGCCCTAACTGACTCCAACCCAAGACGCTCCTTAACTCATCACGTTACTGGCCAGCCACTCCTTAACCGATCACGTTTCACCCAATTCTCTCTATAACAACTGTAACGATGGACACGTATGCAGACCCACGACACGATCACCCCCTCCCCCTCATCCCAGAAACGAAAGAAGCCCGCCGCACAACCCCTCGGTGAACGCGACTCACCAAGAACAGCGACGACGAGCGAGCTGAAACGCAACGACGCAGAAAAATGGCAGCAAAGGAGAGTGGACGAGAAAGGACGGCGCCCTGCGAGATAGCGAGGCGCAGGAAGGATGGAGGAAGCGGGGAAAGAGGAAGGAAAAGAGAGGACGCAACAAGGCAAAGTCAGGCGAGGACGACGAGGGAAAAGGAAGAAGGAACGGAGGTGCTGGTGTACGCATGGTGGAAGGAGTACAGCGACGACCATGAGAAGATCGGAGGGCTGAAGAACAAGAAACACACCTACACGACAAGACTCAGCCCCACAGCCCCACTCAGCATGGGGACGAGAGTCAGGCTCGTAGCCCTAGCGAAGCACACCGCGACTCTTGTAGGCGCGACGCTCGAACGATACGGCCCATACGAACCACACGTTGTCGGGAGGATAGTCGGGGTGACGATGAAGAACCCGGGATGGATAACGTTAACCCTATGCAACGAGTGCAAAGGAAACGACGTTGGTACCGTCGACATCGAGATGCCATACGCACCAGGACGCACTCTACGAGGAGAATGGGTAGGATTGCGGGGCGAGCGACTGACGCGGCTGGAGCGCGTGGAGGAGACACCGCGGAGGGAGGCGCCGATAGACAACGCCGAGAGGATGTGCGAGGCACAGTCTTGCTCGCTAGAACCAACAACGGGCCCGTTCGAGACGACGATCCGAGCGAGGCCAGTGGGCGGGAACGGAGAAGGACACAGCGATCTAAGAGCGACGGAAGAAGGGACGTTAGCCATGCACCTCTGGATGCGATATGAATATGCCAAGTAGATTACGCACGCATAGGTATCCAAACCGGCAGAAGCAGTCCGACTGGGTGTACTCGCGCGACACCGTCCCGAGAGCTCGCTCTTGATGCAACAGAGTTGGATGTACTACAACAGGAAGCTCAGCGTAAGCAAGCACGACAAGCTAAATAAGCAGAGATGGCGCTTCGGATCAACCCCGGGCTAACCAAAAGGGGCTAGAAATATGCCTGAGACACGAGAAACAAGAGATGAAGGGCGATAAGCGACGTGAGACAAGGCGGACACCGGGACGGCTCAACAAGAGCGATCTGAGAGGTGTGCAGACCCGGAACCCAGACGCGAAGACCCATAGATTCAGCATAGTAGCTCAGTGAAGCACTTACGAGTGCAAGATACGAGCTGGGCGCCTCCCCTCGCCGGACGCGCTAGACGAGCCGAGACTTCTCCGAAAAGCTAACCACCGGCAGGACGCGGGTGAGCTACGATGATGAACGCGCGGTGGCGATGTGACAGCGGGAAACCCTATCAGCAAGTGTCAGAAGAAACAGTAGACGGCGAGAGAGAATCACGCACCCATCAAGAAGTGAATCCTCGAAGTACCATTAGAACACGCCTCGGTACGGCCCGAAACGAATGACTGCACGGGTACCTGTGACGATGTCAGAGAGACGAGCAAGAGAAGATGCGACCAATGGGCCGTACCTGGAAGCAGCAAGTGCTGAAAACGGGGCAAGCGAAGAGGCTGATGCGACGACGCCTCATCTCTGGCAGCACGGAAGCCAAGGTGCAGACGTGTCGTCCTACACGAGCGATCCTGGGATACCAGCTGTTGAGAGCGACCTGGCGCGACCGGCGCGTCGCAACCCAGCACGAGGCAATGAACACAAGGGATGTCTGGGCTGATGGAGCGACGATCTGGCGGTCTGGAGGCGGAAAACGGGGCCGGCGCAGCGCGACGCAAGCTACTGTATCGCGAGGTACTTGGCGAGTTTCAAGGGAGGCTGCGCGACCTGCGGCAGAGCCTGGGATGTGGGTAAAAACGCGCTGGAACGTACAGATACACGTACAGCGACTAGAGACCCGGCCAAGAGCGGATGGCGGAAGCGGGCGCAGCGCCCCAGCCTGGATGTGATGCGAATCGCGCTGGAGACGAATGGAAGTGCGTGTCAGCCTCAACCACTAACAGGACAGACAACGACGATAGCGCACCTAAGAAGTAACGCGAGGGCACCCCCCTGTGGCGGACAAGACGACCCACCTCCTAGCAAAACCGCGAGCTCCCCAGAGCAGATCGGAGGCCAGAGACGAGGCCTGACGCAGTACATGAAGGACGCGCGAGGCGCGATGAGGCGAGATGAGTCGCGATGGAGTGCGATGAGACAGGAGGCGAAGAGAAGGCGTGAGCAACAGCCGAAACGATGGACTCGCAGACTCACCGAGAAAGCAACGCGCGACACAACACGACACGTAGGGGCAGAAGAAGCCCAACGTGCAGCGCGCTAGCAGAGAGCCTTGGAGAGATCCGGGGATGAGCGCGATGGATGAAGGACGAGGAAGAGGAAGGAGGAGATGACACGATAGACGTAATCGAGAGGACCTCCTGCATAAGGAGAAAACGGGACCCACGTGTAGTCTCGCCAAACGCCGGTGCCTAGCCCAAAAAGGAAAAGAAGGTCGCGCGTACTACAAACCAGTCGGAGGATCGAGCGGGCGAGAGAGCGCTGGCCCTTTTCGACAACTAAACCAACTCTTTAAAACGTCGACGCGCGGCGCCAAGGCGCGAGGACGGTGGGAGAACCTCGCATTAAATGGGTCGAGGAGCAAACACGCAACCACAAACACGTCCTTAGAAGTACGCGGAGACGTGTCGAACCCCCCCACTCTTCCCCTCTCCCCTCGTCACCCTCTCTGCTTATCTCTCCCCTGCTGAACGACTCGGCAAGCGACTGCCCCGCCAGAAAATGATGTCGGTGAGTGCCCTGCGGCGCCGTCTCGCCCTGCCCTCGGAGGACGCCCGGAGCCGGGGCGGAAGTGGAGACAGTTCGTTGACGAGCGCGTCGACGTGGCAGGAGAAGCCCATGGAGGAGGTGCCGGTGGCGACGGACGACGAGGAGACCTTGAGAGGATCGCAGGAGCCACAGAACCGTGAGCAACGGGTGAGTCGTCTCTCCTCCCCGAACGACCGGGAGACCGATGTTATGGCAGGCCGGCGAGAGCGACGAGCTTCCCCCGAGTTCTCCGATCGAATCGTGGGCGAAGGACGAGCCCGAAGGGGCGACTGAACGGCAGAAGGGCAGCCGCGGAAGTACCGCGGCGAGCTACACATCCTCGGCAATGTGGTCTGCAGCGGGTTCCATGCCGAGCACCTTCCTGTTCGACGAGAACGAGGCCGGGCCGCGCGAAGACGGCGAACTCCAGGAGGCCGCGACTACCCCCAGCGCTGAGCAGTCTGACCCCGAGGAGACCCAGGAGGGGAGAGGCAAGAACCCTCGCAGCTTCGTGGAGAAGTGCGACGACGTCATGAGTAAGCACCCATACGCGAATACTCCCTCGGACTGTGTGACGACACCTCGAAAGCGCTCCTGGGCGTTTTCACCGGTCAGTGAAGGTCGGAGACGGGCGACGCAGAGATTGAGGCTTGAGGAGGACGTAGGAAACGGTGCTGGTATGAGGCTCTCCTCCTTTCACGAGCTGGCGGGGAATCCCTGGGATGGCGACGAGAACGACCGGGATCGTAGACGTAGTGTCCCTGCACCTGTAAACATGTCGACGCCGAGAGACGCGCAACCTCCCCTCCGTAACGTGGTCTATCACAGTGGCGCTAACATGTCGGGCAAAGCTCCTACACCGCACTACGCCAGTACCGTCGCCTCGTCCGTGCACTCCTACGCAAGAGGAGAGCCTGACGAGGAAAGGGCGGGAAGACAGAGCGGGCGGTCCACAACGCGCTATACGGCACGGACGACGCCGCGTTCTGCGGCGCCCTCGCGTCAACACCAGGACGCGATGGACATGGACGAGGACGAGGAGGAGGACGACGGAGACGCCCTCCTGCGTTCGCCGAGCCGACTAAGGGCGCAGAAGGAACGAAGCCGGAAAGAGCTCGAGGAGCTGGACGAGAGGCGTCGGGAGCTCAAAAAGGCGATCCTCGAGGCCGACTCTGGGGAGGAACGTGGCCGCAGGATGGGTAGCCACCCGCAGTGGCGAGGAGGTTACGCACCGGAACTCATGGGCCACGGACGCCGCGGCATGCAGGAGAGGCCGTGGGGAAGGGCTGTTGATGACCTCGGAGGCGCGGGCCCGTTCGAAGACGACGAATCGAGCGAGGACGAGAGCATGAACGCAGTCGAGGCGCCCCCGCCTCTGAAGCAGAACGCGCGATGGTCCGCAGTCCCCAACACGAAGGCGTGGCTGTTCATGGAGGAACAACGCGCGAGAGAGAGACACCAGCGGGCACCCGACCGAGAGGCTTCCTGGGGCGCGACCCAACCCAGAGCTAGCTGTGCGGTGGAGGAAGGCTATCCCCGCCATATGGAGGAGCTGGAACAAGACCGCGAAGACTGGACGGCAAAGGAAGCGGAGCTCGAGGAGATAGAACAATCGGGAAGAGGCGGCCAGGGCGGGATGAGGATGGACTTCGGCAGAATGGATTGGATCGGAGGAGGAGACCCCAGCCGGTCGGGCCCCGCAGCTGGAGGAGCAATCCCGACGGTCGTAGCAAGGGAGGAAGGAATAACTGACATGCCGGTGACTGTGAGCGATCCGCACGACGACAGGTGGACGGTCCATTTTGAGGACCCGGAGACCCTCCTCAAGGGCCAGTCAGCAGACTTTGTCAGAATCGTCTGGTGGGGCGCGGAGCCGACGGTGATCTTTAGCGTCTACAACTACAAATACACCGAAAACGGCGCAATTAACCGCCACATCGAAGCTGCGGTGTCGAGTATGACGACGATACTCACAGGTGAAACCCGCTTCCAAGTTGTCCCTCCGGATCCCGAAGAAGGACGCAAGCTCTCGTCCCGCGACCTGCCCTTCACCTGGGCGATCCGAGGCCTGTCGGAGGCCGGCGCATGGGAGATGGTAAAAATCAGAGTCGCATCATCCAAAGGAGTCACGATCATTACGCACCCGAGGTCACTGAACAACCCCAGATGGGTCTGCGGCCTAGTAGGTTTCCTTAGACCGGACGAAGACGCGATCAAGGAAACCGTCCTCGGAACCCTTCGCTCGACCTATATGCTTGAACGCCTAGCGGACCTAACTAGATCCAATACGGTGTTGAGCCACATCCCAGAAGATAGGCGAGTGGCGCACGTCCTGCGATCGCTCGAAGTCAAGGTTACGGCGACCAAGGAGGGCGAATACGTTGCGAATATATACGTCCTGCCTCCGACCGACGACATGGATGCGTGGAGGGAATGGGCCGACGAGCTGAGATCGTGCCGGTTCAATGCTTTCCTCTGCGGAGCTGGCCATGCGCGCCCGGCATTCTGGTGCGCGGGGTGTCGTGGCGTCGACCACGAGACGGAGGGCTGCTTCTTCCCAAGGATGAAGGGTTGGAAAGGACCAGAGGCGGGCTCGAACTCGCACACGAGACTGCAGATAGCTGGCCTGATGCGAGGAAGCGTCGGACGAGGAAGGGGAGGCACTCAGAGAGGGAGTACGCGAGGCGGCGCCCCGCAGATCTGGACCGAACTGAACGGCAACCGGGGCACCTGGAGCAGTCTCGCAGGCCCCAGCCGGGCCCCCAGACCCCCCGGGAGAGGAAACGGACGTGGAGGCTCGGCGGCGAGAGGAGCCCGGGGCCTGTGGCGTGGGCACTGGTCGCCGGCGATGAGACGCTAGGAAGCGGAGGTTATTTGGGTTGGCGCACGATGATGCCATATAATAGGTCGCTCACTAATTAACAATCTCCTCTCTCAATCTGCGAATCAGCTAGGAGTGATTTGACGTCGATGACGATAACTGCGGAGGGCGGTCGAAGCGTCCGACGAGAGTGAACCTAAGATATCCTATGACGGCGAGGCAAGGTTGGGGAGAGCTGCCTGGTGGAGAGGCGAGCTCAAACGGCATAACACTGGTAACGGGACGCACCGGGGTGGCAGCCGGAGCATGCGTGACACGGTGTCGTGCAGCAACGACACCGATCAATGTCGAGCCACGGCAGGGCCCAAATATACTGGCCGCGGCGCAGGAAAGCCCTGCCGCGACAACTCCAAACGGGAATCTATTTAGATTTGACTACTCGCGCGAAAGCAAAGCTCCCACGCCGGCAGCTGTATGCTGGAAGGGACGCATAGTCACTCTGGTGAGGCGACCTCACCTCGGGCCAGGGGAATGGTTGTACCCTGGCCGACATAGCAACTGCGAACACAAACCCACCCTTTCTGAACCCACTCACTGGTAACACTCTCGGTAACGGTAACTCACGCCCCGACCTGGCAAGAGGCTCTCGCTGTGCGCGTGTTCGCGGCGAGTCCGATGACAGCCAGGGCGGGACTGGTAGCACGCAAAATGGAAACCGACTAGACGACGATGGCTCCCAAGCAGGGGCGCGGACGGGACGGACGAGAGAGAAGAGGAAGCGGGAGGAGCGCAAAGCGGCCATCCAGCTGGCCTCACTAAATATTAACGGCTTTGGTAACCTTATTAGAGACCACCTAGATAACAAGTGGGGGAAAATCTACCGGATGATGAAGGAACATCGCATTGGTGTCCTGCTCCTGCAGGAGACACATCTGACGGACGACAGAGTCAAGGCGATACATGATATGTTCGCCAGAAAAATTCGGATTTTCCACTCCATGCACGGCGAGTCCCCGACACAAAAGGAAGGAGTTGCTGTCGTGCTCAATGCCAGATTTATCGACACCGCTGCAGCCGAAATGACTGAAATACTCCCTGGACGCGCTATGCAAGTTGCTTTCGAGTGCCCTGGAGGTGAAACGAAGCACGTCCTGTGCGTATACGCGCCTACATCAGACGGAATATCGGAGCGCGAACGCTTCTTCAAGGAACTCACAGAGTACTATGAAAGTCATCCCGCGCTCCCCAGACCACAGGTCATGGCAGGGGACTTCAACAACATCGAGGACCCCATTGACAGGCTACCGGTCGGAGACGGACCTGACTCCTCAGTACTCGCCCTTGATGATCTAAAACTGAGCCTAGGGATGATGCTCGCGGATGGATGGAGGGCGACGTACCCGAACACTCGGGAATACACCTTCCACCGAGGAACCGGCCAGAACGCTGTCTTCTCACGCCTGGACCGATTCTACGTCAACCCGAGCACTTTCGACAACGCACGGGAATGGGGAATATGCGAGGCTGGAGTCAGGACGGATCATAGTCTGATCAAGGTCCAGCTGACTCCGGAACGTGCGCCGGTTCTGGGCCCGGGACGACCAACCTTTCCCCTGCACTGTATCAAGGACAAGATACTGACGAAACAGACTAAAAGACGAGGTATTGAGGCTATACGAGAGCTGAATGCTCTGGAAGCAGCAAATGGAAGGAACGCACTCACGAATCCACAAACCATCCTGCGTGACTTCAAGACGGCGGCAATGAAGCTTGCACGGGAGCGCGAACGCGCGGTGGTACCCAAGCTGCTTGCGGAGATCCGTGACCGTGAATCGATGTTGCGACGTGTCAAAGCGAATCGAGCACTGCCGGAGTGCGACAAGATCGCGGAGGCGGCAGCACTGACGGAGCAAGTCAGACAACTGAAACAGCAACGCTACAAACAACAGCAACAGAACTCGAGAGCCACTCACCGGCTGTACGGCGACCGGCCGACGAAATATTGGTCAAAGCTCCATAGGGAATGCGCCCCACGGGACGTCATTAATGCCTTCGAGAGGGAGGGACAGCTAGGCACGGCCGGAGAGAAGATATATGAGTGCGACTCAACGAGAATGGCAGAAATGGCACGTACCCACCACATGAACGTCCAACGCGATGACGCAACTATCAAACCTCCGCAAGAACGACAAGCGGACATCACCATCGCGCTGGATAGCCTCGAAACGAAAGTGAACGAGGCGCAGAGCGAGGAGCTAGGAAAGGAGATCTCATATGAAGAGTGCGTCTTGTCACTGAGGTTCGCGAAAAACGGTACTTCTCCAGGGCTCGACGGTGTTCCCTTTGAATTCTGGAAGAGTCTGCACGCCAGGTACATAGAGNAATTCTGGAAGAGTCTGCACGCCAGGTACATAGAGGACAGCCGTTTCACGAACCGGGAGCACTTTGATGTCGTGTACCTGTTGAGAGCAGCTTTCGAGGACATACGACTCTACGGAGTCGACCCCAAGACACGTTTCGCGAGCGGGTGGATCGCCCCTATCTACAAGGAGAAAGGCGAGCGCACGCGGGTAGTCAACTACCGACCGATCACACTCCTAAATACAGACTATAAGCTTCTGAGCAAAACTCTCGCGGTGAGGCTGGCGGACGTCGCACCTGATATCATCCACAAAGCCCAGGCAGGCTTTGTACCAGGACGGAAGATCCATAATCACACGCAATTGGCGCGAATGATGATGCTATGGGCAGAGAAACATGAGTCGAACGGTGCTATAGTCGCCCTTGATCAAGAGAAAGCCTACGACAAGGTTGCCCACGACTATCTGTGGAAAGTCTTGGAGAGATTCGGAATCCCGGCCTCTTTCATCAAACTGACGCAGTCACTCTACACGAATGCCGCGACGTCAGTGATGATCAACGGCGTTCTCAGCAAGGCGTACCGTGTGTATCGGGGCGTGCGACAAGGCGACCCCTTATCATGCCTTCTGTTCGATCTAGCAATAGAACCCTTGTCCGCCATGATAAGGAAATCAGAGCTTGAAGGGTTCGACATCCCTCGGTGCGGCCAGACCCTGAAAGCGGTCCTCTTCGCGGACGATACAACTGTCTATTTGTCAAGCCGTGATGACTTCCAAACCCTGCAGACGATCCTAGATACTTGGTGCTCTGCGGCCAAGGCCCGATTTAACATTGGTAAGACCGAAATCATTCCAATAGGGAGCGAAACTTTCCGGAAAGAAATGGCGGAAACTTACCGAGATACAGGCGGGTGGCGGAACTACCCGAGGAATGTGCACGTAGCACAAGAGGGTGAAGCTGTCCGCATCCTCGGCGCGTTCTTCGGGAACGGAACGAGCCAAGCTGGCATATGGACGCTAGTGCTGACCAAAATTGTCGCAATGCGAAAGCCCCTAATGGAAGTTATTGCACGCTGGAAAACCGGGCATGCGACACTTCATGGGAAGAGGCACGTTATACAGATGATCATTGGGGGGATGACTCAGTATCTCACCACGGTACAACGGATGCCAGAGGAGGTACTCACGAGACTGAACAAAATTATCCGAGGATTTCTATGGAACGATCGTAGATCCCCGCCCGTAAGTCTGGAGCATGTACACCTCCCTGTGGCAAAAGGGGGCCTGAATATACTCGACCTTGAGGCGAGGAACGAAGCGATAGACATCATGTGGTTGAGAGCTTACCTGAACCTGGGGACTGAGCGACCGCTATGGGCTTACCTAGCAGATGACCTTCTAGCTGGCCATGTCACAAAGGACTGCAGACCGCAGCGGTCCGAACTACGCGTCAACCCCCTCCTCCAACGCTGGAAACCGAAGACACGAGGACTACCGGCTGAGCTGGACGGCATAATGAAGGTCAGCCGCAAGTACGGGGTAAGATTGGAGGGCCTAGCGTTCTCCAGAGCGATTCTGAAAGACATGCCCCTGTGGGATCACGCGCATGCGGACAAGACTAGACTGAGCCGACTGACAGTACCGTCTAAGCTCTTGACATGCTTGCAGGACAATCACAGGGCGAGATCTGTGGGTGACTTCCTGACCCTCGGTGCGACCCTAGAAGACGCAACGCATAAACCTAGGGCGACCTGCAGATGCGCGAACTGTACTCGCCTGAAACTATCCACGCACTGCAAGAACCCACACCGCTGTGCAATGAGGGCGAGGGACATGCTAAATACACTCCCTGCGAAATGGGACCCACGGAGACGCCAACCGGAAGACTATGAGACGAAGGAGATGGAGGACCTTAGACACGAAGGACTGAGCGAGGACCTCATCCCTTTCGACAGACGCGTCACAACGCACGGCAACCTTGGGAACGCGTTTCGGATTTTCACGAGTGCGGCCCCAGCATCTGACGAGGCGGTGACGACTAGCCTTGACGAGGACGGTACAAACGCGATACTAGCCACTGACGGCTCGTGCCTATATAACGGAGAGATGAGGGCGCAGGCGGGCGCAGGTGTATTCGTGGAGCACGACCAAAGCCAAAATCGTAGCGTCCGCCTACCCAAGGAGATAGAACAGACGAACCAGTCTGGCGAAGTTGCGGCGACACTAATCGCAACCTCGCTAGCGAACGGGAGGACGAGGGTCATCCAAGAAACTGACTCTCAAACGACGATGAATGCGCTCACAAAGTGGAAACAGTCCCACGAAGATTCCGGCTATATCTTACAGACGAATGTGAGACTCACCAGGACGACCATAGCGCACCTCCGTATGAGATCCGCGCACACGCTCTTCCGATGGGTCAAGGGGCACAGCGGGCACCCGAGAAACGAGGAAGCTGACACGCTAGCCGCGATAGGGTCCAGGAAGCCGGACGGCGACCCGCTCCAGCTTGAAATACCGGCGGCGTTCATGTTGACTGGAGCAAAGCTCCAAACTATCACTCAGAAGTTAGCATACAGAGCCATCCGGAAAAGGAAAGATATGAGGTCCAAGCCGCGGCCGCGCACAGTAGCGAACATGGAAAGGATCACGAGTGGTATACAGGCAATCTACGGAGTACAACTCAAGGAGGAAACGGTATGGAAATCCTTCCGATCACGACACGTAACACGGCAAATCTCGCAATTCATGTGGATGACTGTACACGACGCCTACATGATCGGCACGCACTGGCTCCGGCCGAACATGTCGGCAGAACTGCAAGAACGGGCAATCTGCACAGTATGTGGCGAATGCGAGACTATGACACACATAATCTTCGAATGTAGAGCGGTCGGACAGGAGCTGATCTGGGACTTACTGAAAAGTACGTGGGCCCTCACTGGGACGGCGTGGAACGAGCCCATCTGGGGCTCAACTCTCGGAGCAGCCTGTGCCGTTTTCACCACTCCAGAGGGAACCCGAAGGACCTCCATTGAGAGCCTATGGACGATCCTGTGCACGGAGGCACTACATCTCATCTGGAAGCTTCGGTGTGAGCGTGTGATCAAGAACCAAGGGGAAGAATTCACCAGGAACGAAGTCACAAACCGATTCTTCTCCACGATGGACTCCAGGCTAAGCCTCGACCGAAGAACGGCGGCAATAGCGAAGGGGAAGAAGGCACTGAAAGCACAGGATGTGAGACGGATATGGCAACCGGTACTGGAAGATACGAGTAACCTACCAACCAAATGGGTCACTGACAGCGGGGTTTTAGTGGGTATTAAACGCGGAAGGTGAGGAGGAACGACGGCCTGCGAGTCGTTCCTCCTCACCTTCCGAGTTTCGAGTCCCACACAACGTGCGTAAATGCATTTCCTCGCGGTGGACTAATATTATTTATTTATTTATTCAGCTACGTATCTATCTAACCATATCACATACTCCAGGTGACATGCCCAAGGCTATTTGCCTCGGACAAGTCATCTAGCGTGTCCGGTCGACAATCGTCGACCACGAACTATACGACGAGCCCTAGGGACTAATGTGGTTCAGGACAATTTACGCTCCACCAAAAAAAAAAAAA
>WJSG01020915.1:0-15434 GCA_016618145.1 Sanghuangporus lonicericola
CCCCACCCAACCCCTACCCAACCCCCACCCACCCCAGCTGTCTCTTCCTATTAGTCTCTTTCATGGCCAATCTCATTCGCTCTGCGAAGTCCGGTAGCGATTGGACAGAAACCGACCTCGCAGCGTACAACATCCAGATACAGTATCAGGATGCCCCCACCTTCTTCGGAGTCGACCACTTGCCGCCGCCCGCAATTGACCAGGAGGTGTTGACGACGGCAGATGCGGACGATATGGTTGTTGATAGTAACGCTGAGCTCATCAATCTCCTTGATCTCGCGATGGTCCCTGCACCCGAGCCAGCCGAAGAATCCGCAGTCGACGACTTCGCCGTTGCGCTATTCTCGCGCCTGGGCTACGCGAAACGTCACAGAGTCACTCGCACTCGCAAGGACATCCCTCTCCTCATTTGTGGAGAATGGAGGCACGCGAAGACAGACGTCTGTCTTATCGATCGCCAACAGAACGACATCATTCTCCTCGTCCAGGAGGACAAACGTCTCGGAGGGAATCTCAGCTCTGCTGAATGTCAGCTGGTCGCCGAGGCCATCGCGGCTTTCGCCCAGAATAATAAGCGGCGACAGCTATCCGGCATGCCAATCATCGAATCGAAGGTACGCGACCTCGTCATCTCTCATGTTATGTTGTTGACCGGCTAGATAGATCATGCCAGGCATCACTCTCATCGGTACCACTCCTAACTTCTACAAGATCCCTGTCACCGCCGAGCTCGTGCGTCACGTAGCTGAAGGCACCTACCCGCCGCAATCGACCATCGTGTCCGGCCATGTCCCGGCGGTCCCCAGACCCTTACGGCGTTATAGTGAAGGCATGAAACCACTTGACACCAGGGAGGCGATCCTTCGCTGCTACGAGGCGTTCAAAGCAGTTGTGGGCATTTAGATCATGCACTCCTCACGGACTCCCTTCCCTTTCGTCCAACAATGTCCTCACCACTTGTTCCTCACCCTGA
The DNA here is from genome assembly GCA_016618145.1 of Sanghuangporus lonicericola. NCBI lineage: Eukaryota > Fungi > Basidiomycota > Agaricomycetes > Hymenochaetales > Hymenochaetaceae > Sanghuangporus > Sanghuangporus lonicericola. Next base: position 974 of record WJSG01020915.1, read on the forward strand.
GCCATCGTTACGTAACCTCTCGCATTTGATACAGTACACCAGTGAAATTCGCCCCGCCAGGAGCCTCCACCGCCGTAGAAAGCCACCGGTGGTGCCGCCGCTGGCGTGGAGGCTGGCACGGTGTAACTTTGCGTCGTTCGGCTCCGCCTAACATTTATAAATTCCTGTTGTGACATCACAGAACAAATCCGTCCTACACCACAGAATACCATCTCTTCTCTGGTCAATTATCATCAACGCGACGTGTTCCGCGACATGATAGCCTATGTAAGTAACCGCGGTCCGCGGGTCTCTACCTCGCGGTGGTCGCGGTGGTCGCGGTGGCGGTTTGCGGCACTTGCACTCGACCACTCGCACTGAGATCGCCCCAAGATCGCCCGTCCACGCATTCCCGTCTGACACATATGAGGGTAAGTTATGTCTATCTCCTTTCAGGGCTGCGAACACCGATCGGGTCTCCCCAATCAGCAGCTGAAGAAGCGTCAACATTGCAGCGGTTGGATGATGGCAGGATTCGGCTAAAGTTGGCCAGAAGCAACTCCTACTTGGACGTGCTGGAGACGATCAAGATTAGACAGCTGTATATGAGTTCTCCTTGGGCACAGGTGTGTGTACGTACATCCCGAGGCATGTACCATTCATTTGACCCTGTCCATCATGGTGTTCAATACTATCGCGTTTCGGCATGATGCATGAGGTTGATTCATCCGAGTGACGACGGATTGGCCCTGTTGAATCGCCGACGACTCCCAATAACTTGAAGGCTCGCCCAAGACTGGAAAGTCAAATTCCCCTTCCACCGATTTCCATCCTGTCTCCTCTGGCCGGCGGCCACTCTTGATGCTCTTCGCGACTCGATTGCTGGCGATGCGGGTCACAGGGCTCCTGTTATGCGTTTCTCTTCTCACCCGGGCCCGTTTCGAGCGGAATTTTTTCCCTACCAGCATACCACTGTCGATCCGCTCTCCGTACCATCACGTTTGGTATACAAGCACAAATACATCTGCTTCATTATCGGACTCCTCGCCGCGGTTCTGGGAACAACAGGTGCGTCTCGCGCTTATATCCCATCGAAACCTGTTCGACTGGAGCCATAGTCGATCGGTTATGGGATGGACAGGAAAGATCCGGGTGCATGGAGCCAACTTTCAGTGGATGGGCCAAGACGGCGCCGCGGACGGTATCGCGACGGTCACAGACATCCAGATCACCCCCACCCGAACCATCTTCACGATGCAGGCGGGACTTATGAATCTTTCTGTGACGTTCCTTTCCCCCGTAGAGGTGCGATGCAGCGATCCTGCCTGTTCTCAGACTCAAAGGTGGTTGACTTTCATCGGCAATCACGCTCCGTCGTGCAGTCTTACTCGCTCCTATATGCTTAGCTCGGTGGAAACACGAACAGGACCGTCGACTACGGACACTCGTGTTTACCAAGTACTTCCAAGGATCACAGGGCCGACCGAGGACAAACCTACATCCCAGCTCAGATTTGGGCATATCAACGCCCGTTCGTCCGCTCGATCTCCTTGCGCGCGCGACCAGTCTCTAGTAGGATCTCCGCGAGGTCATGCCACCCAAGGAGCGGTGGCCCACCAGGGATCCTCGTCTGCTGAAGAGATGCCCTATATTCGTTCACCAGCCGCCTAGTAGCGTCCACTCCGTCGTCGGGGGGACCACGCGTTCCCGAGCCTGAGGCTGAAGTACTAGGATGGAGCAGTGGGGCGTGCCGAGACACCGAAGTAGATGATTCCGTCGCGTTCCGGAAGAAGACGCTGTTCGCCCCGGACAGGACGGGAGGCACCTGCGAAGGGCGGAGCGTATCCGCTTCTTCATGCTTGACGGAGCGCACCGGAGCCTTGCCTTTTGAGCTTGCAGAGGCTGGGACAGCGGGTCCATGAGCAACCTGGGCCGGATGGGGGATGCCACTTCCTGCCCGCGACGCGCGCGAGGATGACCGGGAGGTCGACCGGGAAACGGCACGCAGGTCGACGTACTTAACGCCCTTCGAGCCGTTCTCTTGAGGTGGTACAGCAAGAGATCGAAGGAGAGTTGATGAGGAGTCTGCGGTGACGTTGCGAGCCTGCAGATGAGCTGTTGTCGAACTAGTCAAGGAGGTGGTCGGCTTGCGCGAGGCACTCGTGTCGTTCGCCACAACGTTCGCCGGGCCAGCGACAGGGACCACCGCAGCGGACGTCTTCCGCTTCTTCGCTGCGGGCTGCTCCTCCTCAGTCGACAGCGACGGTCCGGCAGTGCGCTTTCTTGACGCAGCAGCTTTGCCAGCATCGGCTGCGGGCCCACCAGCCTTAGAGGCACTCCGCTTCGGACCATCCGGCTTCCGCATGAATGTTGGAATAGCCCAGACGGAAGGATCGTGAGCCAGTACTTTCGAACCCGCACCATCTGACCGTTGACCAGTGCGTGGGGCAGCCGACTGGTGTTTTTCCTCTCGGCTCGGTGCAAGAGGCACGCGTTCATGCGTTTCGAGCTCGGACGACCGCTCGGGTTTTTCTTCACGAAAGGAGTCCTCATCCGTTAAGACATCGACAGCGGGAGGCAAGCTCGGACTCGCTTGCTGCCCATCGTCCTCCCTCTTGCGCCGCTTCATCGCACGATGTTGAGGCTGCTCCTCAAATACAGGCGTAGACTGTCGTGGACGCTTTGCGGGAGACGACTGCCGCCCACCGGAACGCCTGGGATTGTGTGCGGCCTGCTTCGTCTGCGAGACATACTGATGCACCAGTGCAGCAGTGCGTTCGTCGTCCGAATCGAGCCGTCCAGTTTCCGTTGTAACAGCGTGACCCTTCGCTTTCCGGCCTCGGGTCTGCCTGGGCGGAGCTCGAGCTTCCTGCTGGAACCCCAACGGGTCGGACAGGAGTTCGTCGACGTCACCCTCGCTATCATCACCGTCCTCGGAAGAACTCGTGGCTCTAATCGCAGCCCAGGAGGGCTCAGCAGCATGCGGCGCATCTTGGCCTGCCAGTCGTCGTGGGTCAACGGACATTGAGGACGCTCTCGGAGAGGGCTCGCGCCGAGGCCCACCGTCTTCACCGTCTCCGGCACCCTCGGTACCGGCATCTGGTACTTCGTCAACATCATTCATCCCCATCGCAGGTTCGTGCTCTTCTGCCTCAGCGGTGACCTGCATTTCTGTCTCCGGCGCGTGCTGGACAACGCCAGGCTTGTCTTGACTCTGCGAGTCGCCCTTGTACGAGAGTGACTGCCGTGATTTGGCCGACTCCTGCGACTCTTCCTCAAGCTCAGGAGCCGCCGGAGCTTCGGCATCAGCACGAGACTCTGAACGCATGCTCTTCCGAGGGTCTTCCTCAGCGTCGGTCTCGGCTGCTCCGACCTCGTTCCGGAGCTTTGACGAACGCTGACTCTGGGAGGACTGGCCGTGCTCTTGTATTCCCTGGCTCTGGCTCTGGCTCTGGCTCTGGCTTTGAGAGGAGACAATTCGCTGACTCCCGGGGCTGGCCGTGTCTGAGTTCTCGACGAGCACTCGCCCCTCTCCACTCGAGTCCGGATCACGCAGCAACGTTCCGACCTGGGGCAAGGGAACTCTTCGCAACCCAGACGTGCTCCATCTGGGGGTAGATGCGGGTAGATGCGGGGATGATGCGGGGGATGGGGGAAAACGGAGACTCGAGACGGGTGCGGGCAGACTTGAAGGCGGCAGGGACTCGGCGTGTTCGACACTCGCACGCGACTGGTCATGGGCACGAACGGACGGACGTGGAGAGGAAGTCGCATATGGCACAGAAGAAGGCGGCAGTCGTGGTCGAGGCTGCGCTGGAGGCGGAGGCATTGACAAAGACAGAGGTTCTTGGTCCATAGTAGCTTTGGGAGACTTCGGACTTTGTGTACCGAGCTTGGTGGACGAAGTATTGTGAACGGCATGCTCGTCTGCGGCATTGTCACTGGCAGTGTCGATACCAGATACGGCATCTTCCTGCTCCTCTTCTGTGTCTGACAAGCCCTTGTTCGATCGTCGTGGGCTACCCCTGATGGAGGGCGACCAGTTCGAAGGCGATCTCGGCGGAGACGACTGCGGTGTCCGTACGGGCGAAGTACCATGCTGATCTGGGGACGCTGACATAGAGGCCGAAGGCCGGACGGAAAGTCTCGTCCGTCCACGGGGAGATCGAGAGCCTACGGACACGTTGGAAGATGAGTCCCTGATAGTGGTGCAACACGCTTACCATGTGAACCCGGCCGTTTCAGCGAAACCTTGTGTACCGCAGATGAAGGCAACTGCCCGCCTACAGAAGCAAACATGTTACTAATTAGTACACACTCTGGGATGTGTCTGAGTAAACCAACCACAGAGGGTGAAAAGGTGCTCCAGCACCTCATCGGGAGGGCAGAAGTACTTAACCACCTTGGTATGGAACCGCTATTCGGGAGAAAGGTCAACGGGAGCGACGTCGGCGGCGGCTGGTAGAACTGTACCTTCCAAGTCGCTTTCCGGAGGGCCTCCTTGCTGACTGGCGGACGTTCGTAGGCTGTATCTTTTGCGCCGGACGATACCCTCGGTCCAGACTTCCTGGCTACACGAACCTTCACGTTCATACCATCCACAGTGGTTTGGATGTGAGGCTCAGACGCCGTGGTTCTCGTCTTCTTAGCCAAATCAGCAACCGATGACGCTTGCGCCTTCCGTTGCTTGAGTACATTGCTATCGGATATCAGAATTATTCAACCAGAGCAGTCGTCGCAACTCACCCAGCACCTCCATCCTGCCTCAAACCGTTGATCCAGTCTCGAATGTTCTTGTCACTGGTAATATCCACTGGAGAACCCCACATAGCTTCGCCGAAAGCCCCCTTCAACTCAAACTCCTCCACGTCCAGGAATAGCGTCGCATCTTTGGTCATTCCTTTGGACTCGCGGTTGGGCACCCTGCCAAATGCGACGCGTACCCGTTGCAGCGAGACAAGCGCAGACCTGTGCGATGTAATGGGTTTCCCGCCGTACAGTGGGTGCCTGCGGTCATGGTTAGCATGAACAGGAAGGACTTGCTGCGAGCGAAACGAACTACTCAGTAGGCCGACACTTAGCTGGAACAACGAAGTCCAGGTTCGTATCAACCTTCCAAGGCAATTCTGCGAAGTATGCGGGAGGTGTGTCGTGCGGACTAACGGATACCCCAATTTGACGGAACTCCGTTGCAGACGGTTTGCACGAAGCGAGCTTTTGTCACCCCTGATAAACGTAACGGTCCGCCAACATCGCGACTGTCCATCCGAGACGCCTCGTACCAACTCCGCATTTGCCTTTCTATAGACCAGCGCGCATGCAGTCGTTATGTCTCTGGCGAGTGGTGGTTCTGGCGCACACGTCTCGACGTCACCGCCTCTGCGCCGCTGTCGCGTAACACACTCATATCCCCGACGCAGCCAGTACCATCGCGAATCCAGTGTGGTACACTCACTGTAAGTACCTCGTCATCGCATCCTGTGACAACCGAGCGTGAATGATGTGTTTTTTGTCAGAGACCTCGACCCAGATGTTGCACGGCGCGGTGTCTCCGGGATCTGGGAAGGTTAGGAACTGGCCGAGCAGTGGAATTACATTCAGCAACAACACCGGTCTCGAGCGTTGCCTGGGCTGTACCTTGACTAATTGTGCTTTGGCCCCCTTCGCTTTCGGCGGCGCCACGGAAAGGTTTCCTCCATATTCCTCCGCGACAGAAACCAGGAAGTTCACGATCCAGGGGCTGGGGATCGTGTCAGACATCGAGGTGTTAGATTCAGAGCATCTAATCAAGTGCAAGCGTGTTTGAAATCACAAAGGACAGCGAGAAGTGTGCATAGGTGAGGGACTCGCGACGGTGCAGGAGCAGGACCCGGTGGGCTGCTGAGGCGGTTGACCGTGACGAACCTGTGACAGACGCGTGACGCGACGCGATTCGATCACTGCACTGGCACGCGACCCCTCTAGTCCCGCGTTACATAGCGCATGACTATAAGTACTCCTAAGAAAAACACCTCCACTATCGTCATGCGTCCTGCTCCCTCTTATATACCCCTGCTTACTCCATATCACGACTGCTGCCCCCCAGATGCCCGCCATCACCTCGGAAAACATCATAGGTCGCGCTGTCGTCGCCGTTCGCGAACATGCCGCGCTTCGTGACCAACCACTTCTCCTCGCACTACTGGAGTACGCGCCGAATGAAAAGGGAAAGCTCAATATCGCCAACAAGATCCTCCATTGCGGAGACACATATACAGAGCCTGAGGAGCAGGATTGTTGGGGCCATATGCCCCAGCTCTCGGACTTCTTCTGGCGACACATTGTAATACCGGGTGAGCAGCGTTCGTACCAGGACGTCCGAGAGATCAGGCTGATGGCATGGCGCAGTGCGAGTTACTGGAGGCAAGACCCCGGAACCTAGGACGAGAGTCTCTCGCAGCGGAGTGAGTTCCGCAGGAGCCTTCCGCTCGCCTGCGGAAATGGCTGCAGTGAACGACCTGAAGGACTTGATTGAGAGCGTGCGTTCGCCCCACTTGCCCATCATGTGCCACCTCATTGAGAGCGACACCGACAGGCTTCGACACGCGACAGACACAGGTGCGTCATCTCCGGAAAGGTCGACCCCGAGGTTATTGCCAGTCGGTAAGTCGGTCTGTTCTGTCTTCCAGGTCCTGGAACCACACTTCCACCGGTGGTTTCTCCGCACCGAGCATGACCTTGTGCCTTATAGATACTCACATTCCGCTCCATTCTCAGGTCTGGAGCCCTCTCTCGAGGCGGGACCGGATTCGAAATGACCCGCGTGACGCACATCATCCCCTTCTCCCTGCGCGACAGCACGGCGACAACCTCCGCCGGGCACCTCCCCGCCATCTGGGGCGCCCTCGAGTGCTTCGGCGGGACGAGCCTCTCCACGCTCATGCACGGGGGCATCAACGCCCTCGACAACGTCATTACCCTCTCCGCGACGTGCGTCTCTCCCCCCTTCCCCTCCCAGCCGCGCTGATCCTTCGTTATAGCCTCCACCGGTACTTCACTGAACTGCAGGTTGGGCTCGAGCCCATCCCCGACGCGCCGCACACGTACAGGGTGCGCACCTGGGGCAAGGTCGCGCCGCGCCTCGGGCTCCCGAAGACGGTCAAGCTCTCCACAGCGTCCGGCGTCCCGCTCCCAAACCCCGCGTATCTCGCGCTGCACTGCGCGATCTGTCGTGTGCTCTGGTCGTCTGCCCGCGCCGAAGAGCTCAAGGAGGTGCTCGAAGACCTTGAGGAAGTCACGCTCCTCGCGCCCGACGGCAGCTCCGCCAACCTCATCAACATGGCCATCTACCGGTCTCTCGCCATGGAAAGCTGACGCTATTGAAGTCCGCATCGTGCTGGGCACGAAAAGCCGGCATCCGAATGCCTAAATTCTCGTTCGGCCGTAAGACGAACAGCAGGAGACGGAGTGTAGGAAGCTCCAAGTCGATCCCAACAATGTATCACTAGATATCTCTCAGACTCATGCACATGTTCTACTAGCACCATGTATTCAACATCCAAAGCAATGATGTAATTCTCAAGCTCAAGCACACATTATAAACACGTAACTGTAGCATAGGTACATAACACTCCAGGCGCGTGGTATACATAACCAAACCTGATTCATAAAACACTCCAGAGCACAAAAGTCCCCAAGACACGACAGCAAGCCCGGCGCAGACGTTATGGCGGCTGCGACACACGCGACGAAGGGGAAGTCATCTGCGACTGGTTGAACACCTTCAGCCACCCCTCGCCCATGTCGGACCGCAGCGCCTCGATCCGCGCACGAAACGCGTCAGCCTCGCGGAACTGGCTGTCCTCCTCCCCCTTGCTCGGCTCATACACCGAGGCAGAGACGCGTGCCCGCCGCATCTGCGCCCGTGACAACGTGGACGACTTCCTATGCGCGAGAGGCCTGTCTAGCGATGACGGTGCAAACGGGTCGGAGATCTCGGATGAGGCCGACGATGGCGCGAGCTCCGTCATGTGTCTGCTGTGTCGCGACCTTGGCTTCACCGCGGCGGTGGGCGCTGCAGCAGGAGTAGCGAACGAGGATGGCGGGGGAGGTGCTTGTGTAGGGAGGGGAGTGGCCGGCTGCTGGGCCGCGGTACTCCGCTTGACAGGGCTGACTGTCCTCGATGCAGTAGGACGAGAGCTGGCTTCGCTGCTCTCCTGACCACCATCGAGGTCGACGATGCGCTTGTTCTTCTTCTTCCGTCCACGAACGGGTCCTGCAGCCAGGTGTGGCGACGTGGGATGAGAAGCCGGGGAAGAAGTCGGGGAAGAATGGAGAGGGCTGCCCTGAGCGAGTGCGCTGCCGTTGATCTTCGGACTCCCGACAGCAACGACAGGTGGAGAGACCGCGACGGACTGCGGTCGCGAGGACGTCATCTGCTCGGGGGGAGGGGAGGTGAGGTACCGCTTCTCGTAAAATCCAGGAGGTGACCCGTCCAACAGGATATTCTTCTTCTCCTTCCAGAAGTAGTCGAAGCAGCGGACCCGGTAACCCTCTTCGATGTCCACCAGTGGATTCCCTTCTATGGAGACCTCCGCGATGTTAGGTAGCGTAGCGAGTCGGCCAACTTCCGCGCTCTCTTCGATCAGGTTATGGCGCAAGTCAACTCGTTCGAGAGCATACAACCGCTCGAGCCCGCATATCGACTCGAGGCGATTGTGAGAGAGGTTCAGAATGAGGACGCCTCCAAGATTGGTGTAGATGCCCAGGACGGAGTCGATCATGTTGTCGGAAAGATTAAGGTAGACCAGATTGTAGAGGGCCGATAAGCCAGGCGGTACGGATACCAGCAGGTTGGACGATAAATCGAGGTGCGTTAGAGATGTGAGATACGGGAGAAAAGATGTAGGAAGGAAGGTGAGAGCGTTGTCGGCGAGGGATAGGTGTCGCAGGAACGCCCACTTGAGGGATGGGAGTGCGTTCGAGGAAAGAGGCCTCGGCGTGTCTGGCGAAGACGGCGGTGCATTCGCGTCTTCCTCTGCATCTTCGTTGCCCTCTGGGACGGACTGGGGCAGTTGGGTGCTGTGGAAGGATGACTGCCGGGAGACGCCACGCGACAGCTTCCGAGACCTCAGGGTGCTCACCCGGCCCTCTCGCCGCGCCTGGTCATCCTGGACGGCGGCGATGAAGATATCGGAGACGTCCTCCAGCCCACTCCGCTTGATTGTCAAACTCCGCAAACTCTCTGCTAGCTTGTCCCATCCGAGCAACGTCCGGGGATCAATGTCCGTGCACTGCAGGCTCTGCAAGTTCTTAAACGCGTCCAGCGGGAGCGCATTCTCATTCGGGGACTCGTTTGCGAGCTCGGCAATGAGCTTCGGCTCAGGTGCGTGCAGCGCAAGCGCGGGAACCTTGGTGAAGCTGCTGTAGATGTACTTGAGCTCGGAGTCGAGGCTGGGGGGTGCGGGTCGGAACCATCCTGACCCAAGTGACAGTCGAGACACGGCTGACAGCGATGAGCGTAGAGATACAAATGATAGTGAATCGGATCTGTCGCCATTCGTGGGAAGCTGGATGTAGTTCATGGGGCGTGCAGGACTGTCCACCTTGGTGTCCAGAGACCCCACGTCAAGGCCGAGGGCTTCCATGCGCATGAGGAGGTAGAAGAGGTGGTGGTAGTCGAACACGAGCACGACGGGCTTCGCATTGGAGACGGCAGAGGGATCCGAGGAGAACCAGCCAAGTGGATTGAGAACAGATACCTCCGAAGACTGAGGAGCCTTCGTCCGCCGTCTGCGAACTGGCGCCGCGGCTGCCAGACCCGCTTCGTGTGTGTGGATGAACTCGGCGGTGCGTCGCAAGTATTCGTCGCCCGGCTCGGAATCGAGAGACATCGTCGTGGTAGCAGAGAGAGGAGCAAGTCGTGCAACGTGAAGAAGTTCCGAGAGGCGTGCGGCTTAGGGCAGCTGGCTGATTCCGTGCAATGACGCCGTGGCCGCACTGGGGAAGTGGAATGAGCAATCTGGGGATGCTCCATAGCATGCGCACGCACCTGCGCCCAGCGACCTCAACACTCGAGTACGACGCGGGAGACGGCGGCAAGGTTGGCAGACACGACGAGCAGGACGTAATGGTCGGGAACAAGCCCAAATATGGCATCCCACGCGCCGGGTCGGCGGGTCCGAGAAGCACGGTGACGCAGCACGTGATCGGGACGCGTCAGTGCGGGACTAAACGCCTGTTTTAAGTTAGTTTTAAGTACTTGTCCTCCTCCTCCATCTCTGATTGTTTCGCCCGCCATGAAAATCACCGTAAAGACACTACAGCAGAAGGTCTTCCAGGTATGTACGGCTATGCTCCCCGTTGCATGTAGGTTGAAAGTATGTGGATCGTTGCAGATCGATGCCGAGGGCAATGACACTGTTGGAGACCTGAAGAAGAAGATCCAGGAGGCCCAGGGTCATGCAGTTGAGAGCCAGAAATTGATCTATTCAGGTGCGTTCTTGGAGGGATCTGCGCTTGAATAGGTTCTCATCCGTTCGCAGGCAAGGTTTTGCCGGACTCGAAGACGGTGGAATCATGCGAGATCAAGGAGAAGGACTTCCTCGTGCTCATGGTCTCGAAGGTGCGTCTTGTCGCGATTGGTCGTAGAGGTAAACCACAACGTTTTTCTGTACAACAGCCTAAGCCAACTCCCGCCTCTGCCGCTTCATCAAGTGCGACTCCCGCTGCAAGTGCGCCACCGGCAGCTCCTGCCGCTGAGACCCCCGCTGCTGCTGCACCCGCTGCCGCACCTCAACCCCCCAATGCACCCATCCTTACTCCCGCGCAGGCTGCACCCGTACAGCCGAGTGAGCCGCGCCCCTTCGGCGATACCAGCTCCTTCCTGACCGGGGATGAACTACAATCGACAATCCAGAACATGATAGAGATGGGTTTCGAGCGTGAGCAGGTTATGCGTGCCCTGCGTGCCAGCTTCAACAACCCTGATCGCGCGGTCGAATATCTGTTCAATGTGCGTCTTTGTTTTCACTGCACCTCCCGCATTCGCTCAATAGCTCGTTCATTGGCTTTAGGGTATTCCTGCTCACCTGGACCAAGTGGCGGCTGGGACTGCTGGCGCCCCCGCCGCCGCGGCCGCCCCTCAAGCTGCCGCTCCCGCCGCTCAGCCTGCAGCCCCCGCTGCTGCTGCTGCGCCACCTGCTCAACCCGCCCAGCCAGCTGCTGCGGCGCAGCCCCAGAACTTGTTCCAGCTCGCCCAACAGCAACAGCAGCAGGGTGGTGCCGGCGGTGCAGGTATCCCTGGGCTCGGTGGTGCTGGTGGAGGTGCCGCGAACTTGGCGGCCCTGGCCAACCACCCGCAAATCCAGCAGCTCCGCGAGATCCTGACGCAGAACCCGCAACTCGCTCAGCCTCTCATCCAGGAGCTCGCACGCAACAATCCCGCGTTGGCACAGCAGATGGCTGCTGACCCCGAGGCTTTGTTGCAACTCCTCGGCGGCATGGAGGACGACGAGGAAGGCGGCGGTCTCCCTCCGGGCGCGCAGGTCATTCAAGTCACGGAGGAGGAGCGGGCTGCGATCGAGCGAGTAAGTGGTCCCCCCACGTTCATACGGCTTGGAATTGACGACGGTTCCAGTTGGAGGCGCTTGGTTTCCCGAGGCAAGCTGTGATCGAGGCGTACTTTGCGTGCGACAAGAACGAAGAGATGGCTGCGAATTACCTGTTCGACAGCGCGTTCGAGGATTCATGAGGCCGTCGCACGACTGGGCTTTGTACTGTGAGCGAGGATTATGTAGCCATTCCACCGTGTATCATTGTTATCGCAGTGTACTGTCGTTGGTGATTATGCATTGAAGTTATCGACGGATGCACGGAAGCCGGCAGCGGAGGGAGCCGCGTTTGGCGAGGCGAAGGCCTGATGCGGTGGCCGGGGTCTCCACGTGTCGGACGCTAGGCGTGTTTGCAGTGGTCCGCTGTTCGACGCCGACGCGCCGCGCGAANACTGTCTCCACGTGTCGGACGCTAGGCGTGTTTGCAGTGGTCCGCTGTTCGACGCCGACGCGCCGCGCGAACCTCCTTGACTCTCTCCTCGTTCCTCCTCGCACCCCAACCTCCCGTCGTTCGTTACCTTCTGCAANGCACCCCAACCTCCCGTCGTTCGTTACCTTCTGCAATCCGCCGCCAGCCATGGGTGCCAATCTCTCGAAGGCTCTGGGTGCGTGTATGCTCGCTGCCTGCGCGACGGCCACGCGAGCAGCTCGCGAGGATGAAGCGAGTCGAGTGACATGGTCCGCTGATGTGCTGTACTCCCCGCAGGGAAGATTTTTGGAAACAAGGAGATGAGGTTGCTGATGCTCGGGCTGGACGCGGCTGGAAAGACGAGTGAGTGCCCACGTCTTTGTCTCTGCGCGAGCTGCCCTGTTGACCGCGCGTGTGCCATCGCAAGCCATCCTCTACAAGCTCAAGTTGAACCAGTCCGTTACTACCATCCCAACAGGTGCGTCTTAGAGCGATTAGTTGGGACGAGGCCTGATGAACGAATGTCTGTCGGCGTGGCGACGTACAGTGGGCTTCAACGTGGAGACCGTGACATACAAGAACGTCAAATTCAACGTCTGGGATGTTGGAGGGCAGGACAAGATTCGACCTCTCTGGCGGCACTACTACACCGGCACCCAGGGTCTCGTGTTCGTCGTCGATAGTCAAGACAGGGAGCGTATAGACGAGGCGAAGCAGGAGCTCCATCGTATATTGAGCGACCGAGAAATGAAGGAGTGTCTCCTGCTCGTCTTTGCCAACAAGCAGGATCTGCCAGGAGGTACGTGGTGCATGCTCATCCCAGTCCGAATTGCTGCTCAACGTCCGTGCACACAGCGATGTCACCAGCAGAAGTTACGGAGAAGTTGGGTCTCCACCGAATGCGCGACAGGTCATGGTATGTTCACCCAAGGTACGTAAACGGCCAGTATCGTGCATCCGGCTTCCAGTCCTGACCATGCCACAGTTGCGCGACGACGGGAGAGGGTCTCTTCGAGGGCCTGCAATGGCTCTCGCAGAACGTCAAGAAACGCCAGCAGTAAGATGCGCGCGCCTCGTTTCGTTTCTGGAGATTCGGTCAAGTCCCCTTCCATCCTGCTCTATACCCTCACATGTCTCTGGAGATCTCGTCCATGTAACGGCCCGCATGACACACGCATGACGCACGACGGACACTCGTCCACACGTTTTCAGCCGCTGTCTCTCTACCCGTTAGCTGCCTCTACTACTTACCTCCTCTTTGTTTCATTCTTCTTGTTCATACGTATTACCCCGTTCACTCCCGAGATACACCTGTATTCACACTTTAATGGATAGGCTGCCCGCTTCGCTCGCGTTTTGCCCGGTACTGTCTTCTCTGTCAGCTAGCTAGCGTCTCTAGGCCCACATTTGTGCTCTACCACTTCCTGTCACTTCTCAAATACACAGCAGCGGAGCTTTCGGGTTGCAACGTGCGTGTCCGAGGCTCGCGCCCGACCCCGACCTCTCTTCAAGAGAGGATTAGCAGTACGGAAAGCGTTTGAAATGCTGTTACATAACTGTCGTGCAGTGGGAGGCTTGCTCACGATGACGCCTTCGTTTGAAGACTTGTCCCCGGCCACTGAAAAGGCGGACGTTTCTGTCTGACTGCAGCAATAAATCCGTCCGTCCGCGCGGCGTCAGCAAGGCTTTCTTCCCTCCCACTACCATGTCTATCTCTGCTGCGTTCAGGGCACGCGCCAAGCCGCTCGCTCGCGCATTCACCTCGCGCGCCGTCGACGGATTCGTCGGTGGCGTCGGAAACACACCGCTGGTACGTTTCCCGACAACCTTGCTCGCTCGTATGGTCCGCAGCTAAAGTCACACACAGATTCGGCTCGAGAAGCTCTCGCGACTGACAGGCTGCGACATTGTCGCCAAGAGCGAGTTGCAGAACCCTGGAGGAAGCGTGAAGGACCGTGCTGCCCTTGGAGTCGTTCGGGATGCTGAGCAGCGAGGTCTGTGAGTACCTATCCTCCTGTCATGCCTGAGAGAGGTGCGGTGGTGACCGAGGAGGACAGTCTGAAGCCTGGCGGCACGGTCGTCGAGGGTACGGCAGGAAACACGGGTATTGGGCTCGCGCACGTCTGCAGAGCACGGGGATACCGCTGTGTAATCTTCATGCCCAACACCCAGGTACGCCCTCCCAACGTATCTAACAACCCATGTCCCCCAATCCCTCATGTGCATGTACACAGAGTCAGGAAAAGATCGACCTCCTGCGCATGCTCGGCGCGGAGGTGTACCCCGTGCCCGCGGTTGCGTACGAGGACCCGAAGAACTACAACCACCTGGCGCGGGACTTTGCGAAGGACCTCCCGAACGCGATCTGGACGGACCAGTTCGACAACACGGCGAACGCGGAGGCGCACTACCGCTCCACGGGCCCGGAGATCTGGGAGCAGACGCAGGGCAAGGTGGACGCGTTCATCTGCGCGACGGGCAC
>WJSG01020935.1:0-11815 GCA_016618145.1 Sanghuangporus lonicericola
GATCTACTCCGCGTTCACGTTCTCGACGCCCTCGCCGGCAAGCCAGCGCTACGCCTCCGCTCGCGGATCGAGCGTCGAGCGCTTCTCCGACGTCGTCCTCTAGGTTGCCTTCGTGCCTACGTCCCCCACATCCTATCGCGCCTGCGAGTACAACGTTTCCTTGCTCTCTACATGCTTTCCTACAATCCACGTGCGCCAAACACCCTCATACCTCCCACCTCCGATATCTTTGAGCTTCGCGCTCCCTACCTCTGCCGCCATGAAGTTCACGTGCGCCATGTCTCATACGACTCGTCCGCGGATTCTGCTCGCCCAAGAGGACATGGTCTCAGGATCTACAAGTACCCAAGTACCCCCACGCGACAGCGCGTTGTACTATTATATATAATTCGCATCTCATCCATCTCGCAACCCACGCACGCATCTATCCCAAGTCCCTCACTCTCTTAAGATCCTCGAGCCCCCGTGCTTCTTCTTGATTGCACATGGCTTGATTTGTGCGATCCCCTGCCCACCGTCCACCCACATACCCTCTCCATTCCGTTGCTTTGTTCTTTCTTCCTTGCCTTTGTCTCCGTTATTTGGTTATCCCCCCGACAATCGCCTGTTCATATCTCCGCATCGTGTCTGTCTGCTTCTGTCTGCGTCTCGGTTCCGCCTCCCACTCCCATCGCCACCCATCACGTCTCCTACTGCCCATCATTGTTGTCATGTAATTCTTTGCTTTGTCGCCCGCTCGCTAGCATACGCCACTCTATAGCTTCCTAAGTAGCCTCTCTGGACTGCGGGTAGATTGTAGACCGTGTATCGCACTAGTCGAACTGCTCTCGAATGACACATGTGAAGTGTCTTTTGTTTCTCATCAGACTCGGACCTGGGAGCTCTCCGTGACACGTCGGGATGCAATCCTCCTGCTGGGGTGTGGGGCTCGGGATGTGTGCGTCTATCTTCCCCAAAGTACAGCAATGCATGTCTTGGCGACGGAATTGCTGCTGCACGATCATCCAAGCGTTCCTGCACGCAGGCTCGAAGCAGAAGTAAGTATAGTATGCGTGCTCGTCGTCCGTCTCGGCGAGCAGGCTCACCAGAGTCGGGAACCGAGGAGGTACCCGTGACGTCAGATTAACCTCAACCCCAGTGTGTGGGTCCGAGAAAGGACATGTGATAAGACTGAGGAACCGGGCGCTCGGTGTGCCGTGACTTCTCCGCCTCTGCCGCCGCCTTCGACAGGTTTTGGGGCCTGGGATCCCTCTTGACCTTGAACCACCACCATCTCCCGCGAAATATGCGCGATACATCCCTTCGTGCGCGCAGATCGGTATGTGCCCGCGTAAATCGCGCTTTGCGGCTCCGAACCGGCCACCGATGCCCCGATTCGCGCGTCGCGTCGCGTCGTGTCTACTGTTCCTTGGAATGCTGTCCTGACGATCATCTCTCCCCGCGCAGGCAAGCGAGGTCAAGGACCCGAACTGGCAGCCCACACACACCGTCTCTGTCACCGAGGTCGACAGCGGCACCCGTGGCAAGGCATCGAGCAAGACGCTGACTTGGTTGGAGATCCCCGAGTGGCAGAGAGACAACGAGTTTATCCTCAGCGTGCCTGGCGAGCGCTCGTGCAGGCGACGCAAGTGCCAGAGAAGAGATCGTGGACTCAAGCACGTCTGGGGGATCGTATGGTGGGATTGGCATAGTGGACGTCTGGGGTCGGGGTTGGGAGGGATAGGGATGCATGGGGTCGGGATTGAGAAAGGACTGCGCTGGAGTGCAGGGACTCGGTGGGGCGGGAAGACATGCATTCGAAGTGCGTGCTACTACAGGACTGTCTCTGCTACGACGCCGCGCTGACCCCTGCTTCTTCCTCCAGGCAGCTACTTCGCATTCCCCTCCCAGCGCACCACCAGCTCAGACGTCTTGCAGCTCGTCACCCGCACTCCTCTTCGTTCTGGGACAGAGTGGTGCCGCACGACGACTCGGACGCCTCGTATGAGGTGCATCGCGCCGTGCCAGCAAACGATGGTCCCGCAAAGACCCGGCGTCGACCACCGCTCGCCCACAACGGCTACTGCACCCGAGCGTAAGTGCCAGCTTCTCCTCCGAAGCGAGAACGCAAAGTACTCACCCTTCTCTCCAGCAGCGTCGCACCGAACAGCCGACGTCGTGCCAGGAAATGCACTCGAGCCGGGTCCATACCTGGCGTAGCGGATCGTCGACAAGGCCGCGAGCCGCAAACCTCAGCGAGAAACGCGCCCGGCACCTGGACGAGCGCAGTGCCAAGCCTCGAGCTCGAAGACTCCGCGGGTGCCAGTGAACTAGACAGGGATACCGGGTGAGTTCTGTGCTCGAGGTACTGCAGCAGATGATAGACTGACTGCCGCGATTGTTTGACAGACTTGTGCCCCGCCGCGCAGCGACTTGCGGCTTGCCGTTTGCGATATCGCGCCCTGGAAGCGGTCTTCGGTCAGTATGTGTACAACCGGGACCCGGAGAGACGGCCAGAGGACAGCGCGGGGAACGCGTACTCCAGCGGCCGGACATGTTGACGGCGCAGCAGCGTGCAGGCTCCCACAGATTGTGAGCACGATGCCCCGGACGTAACGCCTGGCGTCGCCCCGGACATGCGACGACGAAGCAGACTTACCTGTACTGTACCGAGCTCCGAGATTGCAGGGCACTGCGCTGCCGGCTTGTCTTACTCGTATGTTCGACGCTCGACCGACGGTCTATTCTGTGTCGTGAACTGCACGTAAGTCTTGTGCCGGTCACAGTGGTCGAAGTGAGAGAGCACTAACCTCTGTCACGAAGTTCCATAGCACAGACAACGGCTGAAGGCCCTGGACACGGTCCGCCGCCGCGAGGACCCAAGTGCCGGCGATAGGATGGGCGATAGAATCGTGGTGCCGTGCCAGGAACGTCCGGCCCGGGCCTGGAAGAGGTCGATCAGTCAAGCACACGACGGGCAGCAATTCGACGGGAGGACAGTGCGGGGATCTTGTCTCCGAACAGCCCGTCGCTGACCTGCCAAGGACGCGGAGCGGCAGCGAGCAGTCTGCCACTGAGCTCGAGCATCGTACCTCGAACTCGAGAGGTATGTCCGCCTGCTGACCGACACGACTCACGGCCTAGTCTCGGAAGCACGAACACAATTTGCGGGCTCACCTTCACGGTGCCAAGCGGCCTCGGATCTTGCCACGGTTGAGGTTGCACCACCGCGCCGCAGTCGGCCAGTCTTACGCCTCTTGTCTCAAGCTCGACCGCCGGCGACGTTGAAACCTGAATGGATGGACAGTTTGTAAGTCTCGGGCTTCGTATCGCTGCTCAAGCACGAAAGAACTGACCTGTGTGTTCCTGTGCTGGTGCGGCAGACTCGACACATACCAGACCATGAACAACAAACAAGTCAGCGACGTTCTGGACGCAGTCAGCGGCCACGAGCGCACTGGACGGATGTGGCGGGGATAGGATGGGCGATAGGATCACGATGCAGAAGGTCCGCAATTTCCGCGTGCACGAGCCCTGCCGTCGTGTCATGCCCGAGACGAAGCGCACCGACGATGTACTTGCATGGCACAGCACATCGAGCGCACAACGGCCTCCTGCTGAGGACGCGCGGTCAGGACACCAGACGAAGGTTCAAGATGAATGCGACTTACAGAAGCACGACCAAGACGCCGCCGGCCAGCCCCGAGCACGCTCGGCGCTCCACTGGTCGCACTTGTATGCTCGACGACAAGCTCGACCCACGGCAACGTTCGACTCTAGAGGATAGACAGCTCGTAAGTACTTGCACTAGGTAGGAGGCAGAGAGAACTGACCCTTTGTTTCGTGAGCTGGCACGACAGACATGACAGACCCAGACAAGTGGTAGCCGCGCGCATATCGTCTAGAGTGCCGAGCGATGTCACGGTCACCGAGGTGGGCTGGTGCCGGGATAGGGTGGGCGATGGGATCGTGGTGCAGAAGGATCCCGACCTCCGGATGCATGAGCCATGCCGTCGCGTTCAAGTCGCCCCACTCCGGACGAAGCAGGAGGATGTACTCGGATGTACTCCTGCACTGAACATCCATCTTCTGCCGAGGACGGACATTCAGAACCACGACGACGGAACGCTACGTGGAGAAGACGACTTACAGAAGCACAAAGCCGGTCTCACGATGTCCTTATCGCGGCATCCCGTGCAACCACCGCTGCGCAACGTCGCCGACAACCTGTAGCATGCCTGCGCCGTCATCCCTGACGACCTCCTACCACACGAGCAGCGCGTGAGTCTCATTCTACTGGTCCGGGAGTACGACTGACGAACTAACCGGTTACTTCCAGAGCTGACAGGGCAGCCATGCCTCGAGCACGAAGACGCCTCGGACCATACTTGACCTGCGGATCGTCAGCATCTCATCGTGCTCGTCACAAGAGGAACCACCACGTACCGAGTCGACGAGTCGAAATCATCTTGGCGGACTTGCGTCGGGCCAAGTGGCCAGCAACCGTGGCGAGCTGATCAGTCGCGACATTGGTCGTTGCGCAGCTGAGCAGAAGGTGAGCGTCGTCGTCAAAGCGTTGTGCATCGACCATGCATACTCACATCATGCTCAAGGACAGGCTCGAGCTTCCTCAACAAGAGCGGTGGCAGGTCATAGCGGGGGTGACGAGGACGGAGGAGGATGGAGGAGGACGGAGGAGGGGAACGTCGCAATGGGGGGAGGAAGAGGTGGGGGAGTGGAAGGTAAGAAGAAGAGATGCGTCGACGTGGCGTGTTGACCTTCGTGGGTCGCCCTCGCTTAACACAATTTGGTACGTCAGCTTTTCGCCCGCTGCCTGGGCCTGCGGCATCTCCAGATCTAACGTCGTATCGTCTCTATTCCAGGCTCAAGTCTAGCATTTCTCACGCGAAGTCCCGCTGCCTTGGCTTCGGACGTCTCCGCATTCATGGCAGCCATGTACGATTGGCTCCGCTCGACGCCGTTGATGCAGTCCCTCGATGCGCATCGGGTGTTGTGCAGCGGCGAATGGGACTAACCGCCGATTACAGCATAGACTACACTACGAATGCAAGAGACAAGAAGATGGCCTGATAGCAAGCTGCCCGACGTGCACGGCGACCGCGCGCATACCGAACGAACCAAGAAACTACACAGTACTATTTCGCCCGCTATTCGACGTCGCTCTCGGCCTCGACAGCGTCCGACTCCTCGGCGAGCAGCCCGCTCTCACTTGCCGACTCGATCTCATCCTCCTCCTCAGCCTCACCCTCCGTGAACTCCTCGATGTCGTCCTCAACCTCAGTCTCCATGTCGACGGCGGCTTCAACAGGGAACTCCTCGATGAAGTCGTCCGAGAGAGCCTCACGGAAGCGCTTCGGGCTCGGCTCCCACTCGCCGCCGCTCTCCTCGTCGTATACATATTCCCTGCTCTTCACACCGCGGCCGTACCGAAGGTTCCGCGTCCGGGACAGCTTCGTATCGCAGCGCTGCTTGCGCTTGCGCTTCGGGGGCCGCGCCGTGGTGGTCAAGACAAGAGGCATAGACGTGGACGTGCTCGCCGCGGACGGCTGCGAGAGCTCGTGGAAGTCGACAGGGTGGAAGACGAGTGGGACAACGCGCATCTCCGGGGTCTGCGGGCGTGGCGGCGGCGGCGGCTGGAGATTTGTGTTGGGAAGGACGCTCTCGGGGTTCTCCGCCGCCCGAGCGCACTCGTCGTCGGTGAGCTTGACGATGCGAAGCGTGCCTTTCTCCCACAGCTCAAGGAGCTTCTCGAGTGGTTCGGCCTTCCCGAAGTAGCCAAGGTTCTGGAAGGGGATGTCTGGCGGCCAGCCCCTCATGCCGCACCGATATTTACGCACGATGACGCTCAGAAACAGGCTGTTCGTCCAGCGCATCCCGAACGGATCGAACACGCCGGTGAGTTGATCTGCTCAAGTCAGCGGCGGACGCGGGATGAGCCTGTGGACGGCTGCACTCACAGAGTCTGTACCACATTCGCACCCGGAGCTCGGTGCGGAGACGGTTGCGCTTCTTCGTTTGACGCAGCCATTGCTTCTGGTGCTCTGGTGGGACGTCGGGCACCTCATAGGGCTCTGAGTCGTCGACGGCGGGTTCAGCGACGGATGGAGGCGAGCTCATGGCTGAGTGGGCGGTGGTGACTCGAAGTGAACGGCGAGGCGGACAGAGCACGAAACATACGGGTAGAGCCTTTGTACTAAGCTTGATTGAGCGAATATATTTTTGCACTTCCCTCCCCATGTGCAGACCGCCGTCATGATGTGCAGCGGCGGCTTCAGCGGACGGAATTGCCTGCAGCTTGTCGGGAATCCATTACAGGGTCTGGCGCACGCTTGCGCACGCCGCCCGTGTCCAGATTTGTCCAAGAAGCGGGCGAAAGCGTGTTCGCGGCATGGACTTTCGGGAACCATGGGCGTGGGACTCGAACTTCAAGTATCATGCCGACTTGCATGGATTCACGGGTACCTGTGCCGGAAACTAGTATTCCGGGCCATGTTTCTACCACAGCAGTAGTACTGTCTAAGAGCTGTCTGCAATATTATATGATGCACACTCGCTTGTCCAGCACTGGTATGGCGAGTCTCACTTGACTGACCTGTAGTTAAGGATGTACACTCCTTGCATGCTTGCACAGTTATCAGGCTGAAGTCAGGGTCTTGCCATGTTGTCTGGCATCCCGAGAGGCCGGCATAGCCTAGCCTCATAATGCTCGGCCTCGATCTAGAACATTATTAGGTACACAGTGCATGAAAGCGGCTTTGATCTCGGCTTGCACAGAGCTGCTGCGGCAAAGGCACCTACTACGATCTAACACGTCAATTCTATCTGCTTCTCAGGAGACCCTGAGTGCAGCTTCTTTAATTCTTGAGCCTCCGCTTTCCCACATTTAGGGATCATATCTGCGTGGCAATGTGATGAGGAGGGCTTGCGTCCCCTGTACTTACTGCTCAGCAGTTCAGATCAAGTCTGCATGCTGCTGAGTATGTTACTGAATTCTCAGTTGGCTTGTCTATGGTACAGAGGAGCCTGTAGGTGCAGAAACCCACCAATGACGATGTCCACGGAGATATTGGACCGAGGAGCCCGCTGCGGAGAAGCACCGCGTGTACCTGATAGATAACCCTGTCCAGAAGCAATGCACAGCCGTACAAACATTCTTCCTGCATCCGAGGACCCTGCACGGAGACATTGGGTGGGAGATCAACCGTGGCGCAATGTCGCAAGACCAGACTGTATCCCACTTCACGCAGATGTTCGAGCAACACTAAGTACATTGCGCACAAAGCAAAGGCTGACTATAGTCTACAAGCAGGTCCACAGGACAAACAGATATCGTTCTGGGAAGGGGGACCGACGAGCATCGCACGCGGCACCCCACGAGAAGCACACCCACCGCGCCCACCTGCCACATCTCGATCCTCAAAGCCATGGAGACAAGGTCCCCGCTCTTCTGGCGGTCCAGACAAGAAAATTAGAATGTGGGCGTCCGTGCGACCGATCGACCGATGACCGGTGCTGCGTCATGGATGTAGATACTGCCTCCCGACTCCCGAGGACCCTGTGCGGAGAGGTTCAGCGTGAATGGAAGCTCAATCGGCGGCGTGGGCGCAAGGCACGCATATTCTCCGTGCGTCGTCTCGCATTCTGCACTCGCATCTTGCGCACTGACTGGATAGTACTTGGCTTCACAGAATCCATTGCATTCCACACGACTATCTACGACAAGAGGACCTACCAGGTGAGCGCAAAGGAAGAGTCAAGACACACGAACCTCGAAGTCGAGGGCGCCGTAACACCGTACCGAACAGAGCCCTCTTGAAACATACTCGCCGCATGCAACGGCCACCACCTGACGTCTCAGAAGCTGGCCGGCACTCGCGAGAAGACACGGAGTCTGTGCGAGAACATGGGCACGCATGCTCTCGCCCAGACTCTGTCGTAATCATCCAGGGTCCACAAAGACACTCGAGGCCTGCGAGTCGGCGTTGGCACGCTGCCATTGGCCACGCACTCGAGGTTCGGGCGCGGGACCCTGCATTGCTACGAGTCAACAGTATTGCCCGCCGTCTGCTCCGTCGACCGTGAGATCGTGCCCGAGTGAGCGGACGAGGTTATGGGGGAACGGCGGGGTTTCTCCATAACCCCGTCTGCAGAATACGTCATGCCACAGTCTGGGTCGAGACTCGGCATGCCGCGCAAAGCGGCGAGGGTGCTGGCCGGCGGGGCAACAGTCACATATCAGCCTGATACCCACCGTCACGTCGTGCATGGCCCCGCCATTCTCCCCCTTTCCCCTGAGCCCTCTCGTCCTCGCCAGCGTGACGATACACGCTGTCTCCGACCCAACCTCATCCACGCCGACCGCCTTTCGGTCGCCGTCGTGACCGTGACCCGGGCTCCTCGCTGGTACGTGCTCTTCAGATGCGGCATGCCGGGTTCGTGCTTACCGTTCGCTTGTGTGCAGGCCACCGCGCTGCTCTTGCGACTCCGAGCGAGACAAGCCCCGCGTCGTCGTCCTGTATGTGAGCCCTCGCATCAACGCCGCTGGTGCGCACTCACCTCTCCGCAGACTGAGCTCGATGTTCTCCACGACAGGTCGTCGCCATCGCAATTCACTGGCGACGAGTGTTCGCAGCCACCTACCGGTACGTCCGATGTACCTGCCTCGCCGTTCTCTCGTGCTCGACATATGAACGGACAGCCCCAGCCCGGAGCGAGCGAGGCACTGCTGCTAGTGAGTCATCACTCGAGTCCAGCGCACTGACGTACCTTCGTGCTCACCATCCAGAGTCGATGACCAAAGCGCATGACGCGCCGTCGACATGCACGCAGCTCTCTGCCGTGCCGCGCCTGGACTTCGTTGCGACACTCTTCTCGGTGAGCGACCAGTCTTCGTCGAGCATCCACGCACCGTCTGACCCACCTTCCCACTGGCAGTGACAGAAGTCTTCACCCCGGAGTGCCCGTCGAGCGGTGAGTCGTCCCGCTGTCTCTATGCAGTGCTATTGACATGCACATCGCACGCGCAGGTAGGTGGCCAGGATGGGGCTTCAGACAACGAGCTAGTCAGCATCGAAGTCGTGCAGTCATACACGAAGACATACCGGTATGTGTGTGCCGTACCTCCCCTCGTCGTCCGCTCGTGCTCATTCCGTGGGACAGGGACATCCCAGAGCGAGCGCGGCACTGCCAAACGCAAAGTTAGCTATCGGCCTTCGTCGACGCTCGTGCACTCTCTGCCTGCTGACGTACCTTGTCCTCGACAGAACTCGCCTGTTACCATTGGTGAGTGGCCCGACGTCTGCGCATAGCGAGTCTGACATGCACGGTAGCCGCGGTCGAAGTCCGGACGGCCGCGAAGTCGTGCGAGTGCGATCTGTACGAATACTGACCGGTGCGTGCGCGGTATCCTCCCCTCGTCGTCCGCTCGTGCTCATTTCGTGGGACAGGGACATCCCAGAGCGAGCGCGGCACTGCCAAACGCAAAGTAAGTTAGCGATTGTCGTCGACGGACCGTTGACGTACCTTGTTCCTCGACAGAACGCCTCGACGCTCGTCCTCGGCCTCGTACCATCTGTGAGTCGTCCCGACGTTTGCACGTAGCGCTTCTGACGTGAACGCTGCACGCACGCACGCAGCCGCGGTCGAAGTCCGATTGGCTTGAAGTCGCACGCGTGCGACGGTGTACGAAGACTTGCTGGTACGTGCGACATACCTCTCGTCATCGTGTGCTCGTGCTCATCCCGTGCGCCAGGGACAGCCGAGAGCGAGCGCGGCACTGCACGAAGCTAAGTAAGTTATCAGCCGTCCTCGAAGCTCGCGCGTCGTATGGCGCACCTTTGCACTTGACAGACCTCGAGGACGCCGGGCTGGCACGCCGCGCTATACGTGAGTCGTCCCGTCGTCTCGCTGACACGCTGCTGACGGCGACATGCACACTGCGCGCACGCAGGTCCTGCTTCAGGTCGCGATTGAAGCTCGGGGACTGGCGGCGTGCCCAACGGCATCGGGTCCGGCGTTGTGTGCATCAAGTCGGTGTGAGAGTCAATGGCTGCATACTTAGATGTTCGTGTCGTGTGAGGCGCAGGTTCGCCGCGGCATGTCAGCGGGGTCGGCGGTCTGAAGGACGAGCCTTGAGTGCTGAGTGCCGCGTGTGTGTGGCAGCGTTCGGGTTTCTGAGCTCGCCGTCGGGCGAGGATTGCGGGTCCGCAGATAGTCGGGGCGCGAGGTGCTGTGCGAGATGGCTAGTGGAGGGCGCGTGCAGGCCATGTCGGACGGTACGACGCGTGTACTTCTGGCACGCGGTCAGGCTCACGCAGGTCGGGCTTCGTCGGGGAGATGCGGACTGCGCGACTCGGGTCAGTGTTAAGTGGCCAGAGTGCAATGAGTGAGAGGATGCTCACCGTGGCGCGAAGGCGTGCGGCGCGACCCGAGTCGACATGTCGAGAGAAGGGACGCGAGCGCGACACGGGCAAATAGCGGGATGAGGGGCGACGTCCAGTGCGGCGCCTGGAGCACGCGGCTGGAGAGCAGACTGAGCATGGCGCGGAGGGCTGGGTCAAGCAGGGCAACGACCAGAGGGCTAGCACAGATGCAGAGTCGCGTAGTATGGCGCATACATCGAGATTGCACGCATATACGCATGCGGCTGTGCAGTCGAAGCCCGGGCGAAGGAGTGGAGGGGCGAGAGACGGACCATGGGTGCGCATGCAGAGAGAGGGCAGGCAGCGGCGAGAGGGAACGCGAGGGCGAGCGAACACAGAGATCGGGGCAGCGACCGAGTGCGAGCGCGGGTGTGGCGTCGGCGCACGTCGTTGATTGGCTGCTGAGTTCCGAATGTGGAACCCGGGCAATGTTGAATTCCAGTCCTCTCGCAGCGTCGACGTCGACCACCGCGAGACTCCTCCTCGTCGCCGTCGCCGTCGTCCTCATGTCTGCCGCGGCTGCTCAGCACTTCCCTTCACTCTCCCAGCTAACCCCCGCAGTCTCTGTCGGTCTCCGCCACGNACTCTCCCAGCTAACCCCCGCAGTCTCTGTCGGTCTCCGCCACGCCGCAACCACGCCCCCTCCAGCACCTCATTGCCTCACCTCCCCCAACGATTCACCTGCAACCCACGCTAGCTAGCGTCTATGGCTGCCACCGCGCGTGCTTTTACTATCTTCAGAGATTACTTCGAGGCCCCGGTGGCTGAAGAAGGCCCAACCACCACCATCGCCGTCACCCCCTCCGGCCCCCTCCTGGTTTACGTCGCCGACAAGGAGAACCACGACCCCCTCACGGGATGTCGTGCACTCTCTGAGCAAGTGCTCGGCAAGAAGCGTAAGAACACCCTCGCTGCGAAGACTCAGCCAGTCTCCCCAAGCAAGAAGCCCCGCCCGCTGGGCGAGAAGACGAAGAAGTTGACCTCGTCTTCGAGCAAGCCCGTCTCGGACAAGAAGACGAAGCGGTCGGGCGCATCGAAGCGTTCGACCTCGAAGCGCACCCGCCGCGAGCCGTCGCTCCCGCGTCTTGCCGAGGAGGGCGAGGAGCTCGAGGCGGTCGACCAGATCACGATCGACGCCAAGTGCAAGGAGCTCACCGTCCTCCCTCTCGCGGACATCTCCGAGGCCTACGAGCAGGCGGTGATGTCGGAGGACTTGCTGGCGCGTGTCCAGAAGATTGCTGAGGAGAAGGTACGTGTGGTACCGCGGCGAACGCCACTGTTGGCTCATGTTGTCCTCCTTCGAAGGTTCAGCTCTCGGAAGACAAGGTCGAGCGGCCGGCCACTCCTGACCAGTCTCCCTCGAAGGTTGACGTCGCGTCTTCGCCTGCCCCCGC
>WJSG01020949.1:0-21047 GCA_016618145.1 Sanghuangporus lonicericola
AACAAATGAGCAGCCTCAGACGCGCTCTGCTGCTGCCTGCACTCCACTCCCCCGCCCTCGGCTGCAACTTTTGCCCCACGTGGCATGACGTCACCCCCTCCTCACACCCTCGAATCCCTCCTCTTCACCTCCGTTGCTCGTCCGAGCTCTGCCTTGACCACACCTGCGAAGGCGTGCATGCTCATGGATCCCGTGTCTGTCGTTGCTCTCGCTGCGCAAAACCATCAGGACCCTCTATTACGTTGACGTCATGTCTTCCGTGCGAACTCGACGTTGGACATAATTCGTACGCCACAAGCCGTTTCCATCTGTCGCGGCACGACTTCATCCCTCCAGCGACCTCGGCGGTTGTGTCTTTCCATGCATTATGATCACCGAATGACGCGGCCGTCCATGGGAACGGACGCGGTGACGCCAACGAAGGATGGTTCTGGGAATGCACTCGAAGGTGCGTGGTATTGGAATAGCCTGAGGTCTAACATACAAACCGCGTATCATACAATAGTCGTACATCGAAACCGCCGTATAGCCTGATGCGTGTGGTGACGAAGGAGGACAAGAGAATCGAGAACGACACCGAGGGGCTTACACCTCCTGCGATGCGTCCGACTTGCGACCCTTCTGCGTCTTGCTCGGCAGGAGCTGTACGCGCTTCGTCAGCAGAGAAACACAATGCGGACGGAGGTGAGGGCGCACCTCGGGGTTGATGAAGGGGACAACACCGCCCTGGGAGATGACGACGTGCCCGAGGAGCTTGTTCAGCCTGCAGCACTAGGTCAGCCAAGCGTACAACGGTCCGAACGTAAAGCAAGACGTACTCCTCGTCGTTCCGGATGGCGAGCTGCAAGTGGCGGGGCACGATACGCTGCTTCTTGTTGTCGCGCGCCGCGTTGCCCGCAAGCTCGAGGATCTCAGCTGCGAGGTACTCAAGCACCGCTGCGAGGTAGACTAGACGCACGCCCAAGGTCAGAATCGGCTCCAGCGAAGTGCGAAAGGAAGAGCGGCTCACCAGGTGCACCCGCGCCGACACGCTGCGCGTAGTTGCCCTTCTTGAGGAGACGGTGGACACGGCCGACGGGGAACTGGAGACTCATGCGTATGTTTCGCCCTCTCAGACGACATTCTGGCATACTAAGACACTCATCTTACTCTTATTAGCTGGCCCTACGCGAACCAGCTCGCGCAGTCCGCGTTCTGCTCCAAGACGAGTGAATATCGCTTATTCCGACTTCAGTTCGTGGCCAATACACATGCAACAAACTGTATCTGGTAGCGGCAAAGCGCACGACCCGGGATTTGTACATCTCGCGCAACCAGGCTACTTGTATGTCGCTCTACTCTCGTTTTACCAAGCTCACGCCCACAGTATCGCGAATATCTGACGCAACTACCCTCCAGCTCGCCCCAAACACGTCCTCAAGCCATCTCTACATCCCTCGAGCCGCAACCCTCGATTCTGGGTCAATCCGACGCGGTTGAATTGCACCTCAAGACGTCGATTTCATTGCGTCCAACGGGCGGCTAGCTACAAGGCCGGTTGACGTACCTCAAGCATCTCAGTCAGGTTCCGCTCACATACTCGTCTGGTGAGTGCTGGCACCCACGGACTAGAGCAACGATTCACTCTGTCAATGCGGAGGTCAGAAAAGGCCGTGTGGACAACCTGCAAGAACACTCGTACCTGGAAACGCGGCCTCTGCGTCTGCATGTCCCGCCAATACACACTCCCGGACGGGGCCCGCCATAGGGACGAAGACTCAGCACTCACCGTCCGGGAGCTTCAGTGAGCGCGGACGGTGCCTGCAGGACGAACCAAGACGTCAGCTAGGCCGGCGTGCATGTGTGTGAAGCATCGACTCACCGGGGGATGAAGATGACATCCGCCAACGTCCCGGCGACGCGCGCACCGATCTGCTCGCCCACCGGACCTGCCACAGCGACGAGGACGTCCGCACGGCGCCGGGAGACAGCGGGAAGCAGCTCGACGAGAGCATCTGCCAGACATCAGCTACGTAGGCCGCGATGAGTGTGTGCGACGCGGCGACTCACTCAGGACAGCATACCGTGCGCCGTGCACTTGGATCCGAAGCCCGCGACGCGAAGCACTGGGCAAGGTCAGCAACGGAGGCGGCGGCGGCGAGCTCACCGGCGACGGCGTCGAGAAGAGCGGATGGGTGAGCACGGTCGTCGGTCGAATGGTGGGTAGGGGAGAGATGCACCTGAGTGCTGACGAGGTGGACTCCCGCAGACGAGGCTTTATAGGCCGCACGGCCGCCCCAGGCTCCCAGCGTGCACGGACCACCCCGACATCCCGCAAGTGCCGCGGCGCGGACCCACGGGCAACGGGCAACGGGCTTGTCATGCCGCGCACCGGGCGGGCGGGACGCGTCGTCACGCCGTCGATATTGGGGCGGGTAAGCGGCGCGTGCTGACAGCATGAGTCCGTCTTCCAATCCGTGTTTCACGCTAGCGTGGCTCATACTCTTTGCGTTTGCAGCCCGACGTTCCGGGGCTTCGAGATACAGACGTCACGACGAGCCCCGGGGACGACTTGTGTTGTCGCTCCGATGAATGTCGAGGACTCCCTCTCCAGTCTCGGGCTGGAGCAGCGACGGGGAACACAGGCGTCGGGCATCGGGATGTGCACGAACTCGGCGCGGCATACAAAGATCCATCGACGCGTTCGCCAACGGTCAGATGCCTCCAGAGTCCAGACGGTAATATCATGTCGGTACGTTGACTCGGAACCAGAAGCGACGCGGCCCGTGGCCTTTTGCGATGCGCTAACCTCCCGCTCCCGTTGCAGGTCGCATCACCGCCCGTGCGGCGTGCAGCATAGTGCACACTGTAGCTGTACCGGTACGCAGGTCTAGGTGGCGAGCAGAGCAGCGCAGGACCTCGGATGCGTCCTGACTCCGTACGTGCGGCAGGAGCTCAAGGACGCTGCTCGAAGCTCACCTCCCCTCCGAAAAGCAGCAGAGCCAGCACTCCGGACTCGCCGACTCGGCGGGGCTTGGCGTCAGGGTCGAGAGGTACGTTTCACACAGTTTCACACTGCACTATCGAACGGAGTTCGCGGCCTGCCAGCAGTGTACTCGTACTACTAGCCTGTCACGGCCAGCTCTACAGCCTCGTCCTGTACGCATGGCAGCTCGGACTGCACTAAAACCAGCCCACGGTCTTGCAGCTTGCATGGTTGGGCTGCAGCAAGGAGGTAGGCCATGGCTTGCGGCGAGGGCGGCGATGCCGCAGAGACAAGTGCACCAACATCGCGTGCAGGTGGCGTCCCTGACTGGGGATATCCCGCGTGCGCCGTGCGGACTCGTATGCGTTCGCATCGCACGAGTCCCATGGAGATGGAGGCGACGGCTCCTAGCAGTTCCTGACATGTCAGGAGATACACTAACCTCTCCGTGGCTCCGCCGACGGAGTTCGCGGCTTGCAGGCAGAGTACTCGTACACGGCCCTGTGTGCTGCACACGTACGACGCAACTTGGACGGAGCTGATGCACTGACACCAGTCCAGGGTTCTGCGTCGTCGCAGGGTCGAGGATATTGCAGCTTGCA
Source organism: Sanghuangporus lonicericola (assembly GCA_016618145.1). Classification (NCBI taxonomy): domain Eukaryota; kingdom Fungi; phylum Basidiomycota; class Agaricomycetes; order Hymenochaetales; family Hymenochaetaceae; genus Sanghuangporus; species Sanghuangporus lonicericola. The sequence goes on from WJSG01020949.1 coordinate 3,568, forward strand.
CGTTGGGCTGCAGCACGGAAGTGAGCCAGGGCTCGCGGCGAGGGCGGAGAGACGAGCGCACCAATATCGCGTGCAGGCAGCCGTTGTAACCGGGCTATCCCGCATGCGGACTCTGCTTCGGCTCGTATGTCCTCGCGTCGTACGAGTGTCACGGAGGCGGCTCCTGGTCGCATGTCTTGAGGACGCACTAACCTCTCGGCAGCCCCGTTCTCGTCTTGGAATTCCACGGCGCACATCCCCCGCAGCGCCGTCGAGTGTTCGCGGTTCACCCCACACACGGACGCCAGTTTTGCATGCGCACATGGGCGAGATAGCAGGCCGAGTGCAGGGAGGTCACGGCGACTTGGGAACTCCGGACGAACGTGGATGTCGCGGCGGCGTCCGAGCCAGCTCCTTGGATCCAACGGTCCCGCACTGACTCGGTGCGTTTCATATATTGCAAAGGGTACTGCCTCTCGCTTCGCCCACGTTTCATTCCGGCGTGACCGAAGTCGAGATGCATCTGCGTCGCGCTTCAGATGCAAAGCGGAGGAGGACGCTCCTGTGCACCATTCAGGATTTCTGCATGGTTCGTGCACTGAACCGTGACTGTCGTCGCCGTGCGTCCTCGATGCATCCGACCAGTCTCCGACTTCGTTCAGGCTCTAAGTTCGCCATTCCCTGCACATCACAGTGGCCGGGATTCCGTGCACATCCGTGCGACGCGAGCCCAGCTCGCTTCAAAGCTATTGGAACTGGGACGTCCAGTTTTTCGGTCTGTCCGTGCGACTGCTCATTTCGATCGGGCTGCGCGTATCTCGCTGTGGACACAGCTCCTTGAGCTTAGACTCTGCACGCCGCTACGGTCGAGGAGTCCCCGGTCTGTGTCTTCGTTCGCTGCAAGAAGAACGATCAGCCTGTCGTGCGCTACTAGAGTCTGAACTGTACAGTACTATCGACGTACCTGCAATATACAGTGTTCCCCATTACATGTCCGCTTGGAGATTCTTGTCGGCTGGAGTTCCAGGTCGCAGACATGGGGTTCACACATGCAGGGTCGCAGTTGCGATGTCTTCGCCGACCGCATGCGACGAGTCTTCTCGCCAAGCCTGACGACGTACGGCCGCGGTGCGATCTTGTTTGTCCCAATTCGACCCGGATTTGGGCCCAGATGTAGCCTGTGAGTCTATGAATATTTCCTTCGGACACAAACCGGTATATTGACGGTGCACAGTAAGTACCTTCTCGCTTGTCCGTTTTGACCGCAGATTCTGCTATTGCTCTTTGAGGCGGTCGGCCTAATGGCGAACTAATCTGACCACAAGGGTCTCGGAGCGGCCTGAGCATGGCAGTATAAAATCCTAGGTACCGCGCGCACTTTCTGGACGCGTTCTATGGCTCCTGTCCACACCCCTCGTCTACAGTACGCCTCCGCGACTCGATCTACTCCCGTGCGCTCTTCCACACATGCAGCGCGTCTCCGCCCTCTTCCAGAACCATCTCCCATCGCCGCATCCATCCCAATCGTTCCCGGTGTGCCGCTGGCAACACAACTACCCAAGCCCGACCATTCAGACCCCCGAGGAAGCGTGCGGCGTCTTCTCACGGAATTACTGAGTATGTTCGTTCTGACATCAGCTTGATTGACTTTGCGCTAACTCCGTGCTTTCTCACAGTCCTCGCAACCGGCGATCGGTGCGCACGCATGTGGTGGACTCTCACGGCTTTCCAGAAGCATGTCGTCCTTCGCTACGGCGTGCTCCTCCTCGGCTGGCCGCCCAACATCCCGTTCATGAGCTTCAGCCCCGGGCACGGCTGCCCCAGCATGGCAGAAATTCGCTGGCTTCTCGCCCTCCTCACTGCAGAACCCCAGCCGCGCATGTACTTTGTGAGGGCAACTCCCGGGCAGTTGGACGCTGCCCGGCTTGACGCTGCTGCCGCCGCTCCCGGGCCTCTGTTCCCCGCCCCCACTCCTCTTCCGTACATCGGCCGCAGCAACATTGGTCGGCGGCGCAGCGTCCGTCGCGATGAGGCTGACGGCAGCGTCATTCCGCCTCGGTACATCCGTGATGGACCGAAGAGCGCAAAGGTGATCGGCGAGGAGCTGGACTCGGAGCCGAGCGGTTGGGCGTCGGTTCGTACTGCGCCGCTGCCTCAGATGTACAAGGACGGAGCCTGGCTGATCTGGGGCGAGTCGGGATGGCGTCTGCCGACGACTAGCGAGCTGCTCAGTTTGTCGAGCTCTTGTTGGGACAGATCATAGCATGGGACTACTGAATGTTGTTCGTAAATGTAATATATGAATAGAATCTGCATGGAACTGACTTGATTTTGAGCTCAAGTCTACTCACTCCCAGTCTCTTGCATTGCTCCTCCCATTTGCGGCAATGTGAAGGGAATGCGAGACTCTGGTGCCAAGGCTCGCACCCAGTCAGGCACTCCGCCTCCATGAATCATCGCATATTTGGCACCCTGTACATAAGAAAGTGCAGCAACCTCTGCTGACGACATGCTGGATAACTAACTGTGGACGGCATACTCGCTATAGTAGGACTCGCTACTGGTTGTGATTTGTCCGCCGCTCCTGGTCTGCTGACACTGTGCTCAGGCTGTCCTCTTTCGCACTTCCTTTGGTTCTCAAGAGTCTGAAGTGCAGTTGCAATATTGTATAGCCATGAACATATGAAGTTGACATGGTCTACGCTACATGGTGGGCACGCAGGCACTTGCCAGAGGGTCGGCGCCGCCCTGAAGCCTAGACCGCTTGTTAGTCGCGACTCATCTCCAACAGCCGAGCGTGTGACGGCTCTTATGATTCGACGACACTCTTCGGAGTGCCCCTCGGGGTCCCCTTCTCCCCTCAACTCCCCGCTCCTTGCTTCCAGTGTGGTCGCCGACAACGTTCCTGCCCTCCCATCTCAGACACGGCGCCGTTGCCGCATCACGAGTCTTGCATCGTTCGTTTGTGACTGTCTGCTCCAATCGACACAGCTCAGCAAGTTCGAGCTCGCGGAGGGTCGAGACTCACCGCCGTGACCTACCGCAGGGCCAGATCTGCAAGACATACGGCGGACGGGTGGATGGTGAGCACATACGTCACTAGTGGTCGAACTTCCCTTCATGATTTACGTATGCAGCACGCCAGACGTCCAGCGCGTCGTCGACCTTGTATTGCAAGCCGCAAAACTCTCTTGTCGTCTCCGTTGCTCAGCTCACCTGTTCCTCGACACCACGGCTCTTCCTGTGAGTTGTAGTCATCACTCAGCCATGTCCTAGAGTCTTACCCGCTGCTGCCGCCGCTCTGCGCCATGCTCGCGTCCGATTAGCACTCGCTGATAACGCGGAAAGTCGCGCAGCAAACCTCACCTCGCCGCAGTCCGCTCCCGAACACTTCACGTTAGCACACGCGCCCGCAAACACTCTCCGGGATTCTGTCAGCTGCAAGGCATGCCTGAGGTCGTCACAACGCCAGTCCGACTCCAGCCCTCCACGCACAGCTTCCTGCATATACCTTCTACTCTCTGCACGCCTGTGGGCGCCGTCTTCATCGCTGTCGCCTCAGCGTGGTTGCGGTCTGGAGCTCGATGGTACGCCGTGAGATCTGTGTACATGCTACTAACCACGCCGCCCGCCAGACTGCGTCCCCGCGACCGAGCTCGTCGCCAGGATCCTAAGAAGAGACGCACCTCGCTTCGAGCCGGTGAACACGTCACTGAGCGGGATCGCAGGCTCGAAGTCATAGCTAGTCGACGGCGGCTTCAGCTCCGGACTTTGCGCGCGGCGGGAGGACCAGAAGAGGTACGTCATTACTGACTCGCTTTCTGCACGGACCTGATGTGTCGCTGTATCGAAAGCCGCTGCCTGCGACGTGAGTTCGTCCCTGGACGCAGTCTCAACCTGCCTATGGTCCTCTGTTGTCGAGACGACTTCCTGGCCGGCCTAAACATTCAAGCTTCGACACTCACCTCCTCCTGGACGCACCTTCAAGGCTCCTGTGCCGACAACATGTCGAATTTCTGGGCGCGACACCGCTGTCTCGGTCGCCGTGAGGGAGAGACATGTCGACTGCTGCTTCTACTGAGACATCAATGAGCACGGTACGTCGTCAGCCTTGCGCACTTACGCATTCTTGTTATCGACCGCGCCGCCCATTGAGGTGTTTCTCCGCGGCCGCGGTTTTGTAAGTTGCCGCTGCTGCCACGCCTGAACACCAACGAAGTGCGTCTTCGTCAGGCAGATGGCCGGTGTTCTTGAAGACGAGCTCCGGGCTCTATGCGTCGCGAGAGCAGGTGCGTCATCATGTCAGTTCTCGCACCGACGGAAACCGATGCCTGAGACGTACCTGTTCCCCGGACGAAGTCTCGAGCTCAGTTCCCGCGTCATCAAGTCTTCGGGGGGCGCAGTGGCGCGATGTCCGAGGCCGAACGCGAAAGCTAGTGCACAAGTCGCGAGTGAGCCTCCAGTTCAGTCTACAGCATACTGATGTCGTCTCCCAGATACATAGAGCAAGCGAGAACGCGAGACGGGCTGCGCGCGATGGTGGCGGTACGAGAACAAGAACGACGAGCACTGCATCTCGGTAAGTTCAGATAGGCGCCCGATCATCGGAAGGTCGTCTTAACCGCGGCACGCACGCCGTCCGCAGCGTTCTGTCGCTCCCATGCAGTCTGAAGTGCGCAATAGCTTGTATTGTATGCTGCTACTATCTACACGCACGGCACGCTTCTGTCCCAGTACCTGTTCGCACACTCCCCAGATGTAGAGTACTCTACATATGCAGCACCAATATATTTCTCCTCCGTCCCGAGTCGCTGAGCCTCCGCGACCAGACTGCTCGCGTTGCCAGACAGAGGACGCCGTGCGCCGGGGGAATACAGAGTCGCTGGGGGGAATACTGCTCAGAGTCACCGGGGGGGTATCCTTGCAGGAGGACGAGCAGAGGCAAGTGATCGATCTGGAGGATCTGCCCCGCCAAACAGCGCGTGCGCACTAACAAAATATATTCTCTGCCTACACAGCCGTGCCGACGCCGCCCGCCGTGTCCCAGGAACGGGAGACAGAGTCGCGTACCGAACGCCCCGAGATCTGTGCAGAACACACTCACGTTACCGACGAACAGGTTCCTGCTCGCCTGCTGGCCGGTGCCAGGTCTTGAGCCGGGCTCGTCTTCGCCCAGCGCTGCGCCCGCGCCGAACGGCGACAAGCCCGGGAAGCGCGGAAGCGTCGGAGCGGGCGACGCGAGTGCAGAACCAGCAGCGGGCGTGCCTGTGCCACTCAACGACCCAGGAACAGGAGACAGACTGCCTACCAGCGGCGCACCGAACGCCCCGAGCGCCCCGAAGGCTCCCGCACCCGCCAGGCCACCGAGGCCGACGCCAACGCCTATCGCAGCGGCGGCGGGGTTCATGCCGAAGCCGGGGGCGCCGAAGCCCGGTAGGTCGTCGCCCATCCTGTCTGGGCGGACTTCGAGCGTGCGAGTCTGCCAGGTGTACCCGTTGAACATGTCCACCGCGCGTCCTGCGTCCTCAGCGGTCGCGAGCAGGACGGTGCCGTATCCTCTTGAGCGGTTGTCGGGGCCCAGTGAGACGTCTGCGCGGAGGACGGTGCCGGCTCGACGGAACAGGTCCTTGAGATCTTGCCATCGTACGCGGTAGGGGAGCTGCAGGAAGACGACCGTCAGCAAGCACGTCCGCAATATTCATCGGACGCATCTGCGAGGAAGACACCATGGCACACGACCGTTGTATGGGGATGGCACAACCGTCGGATGTCGTCATGCTGTCCAATAAGCTACGAGGCGTCTCCGAACGGACGTGCTGTCGGCCGTTGCTTCGAAGGCGCCTCAACGCAGCCCGACGCGAACAGCTAAGAAGACCTCGTCTGAGGCTCAGGCTGAAAAACGAGACAGCACGATGGCCGCTGCGTGGACCGCGGTGGGGAGCAGAGGGAGAGACCCTGCACCTACGGCGCAAGTGGCTGATGCCCTCCATCCGCGTACTGACAAGACCAGCATATCGCGGTGCACACAGACACCCGAGTTGAGACGCATTTACTCAGTTCGAGACGGCGCAACGCAGGCAGTCGATCCATGTCGTCATGCTGTCCAATAAGCTACGGCGCATCGAAGAACACCGCTTCGGAAGCCCAACGCGCGACACGGCACGACCACCTTGCGACGCGTCGAACGACCTGCTTGGACGCTCGACCCTGGGCTGAGCTGTGCCCCACACACGGACTCGCAAGTCTGATCTGTGGAGCTCGTCGGGTGAGAGCCTCCAGCAGTCCGAATGCCGTGCACACGACCGTCTGAACGCCCTGCCGCCTGAGCTTGCTCCCTTCACGATCATTGAAGCCCGCATGAAGAAACCCAGATGACACGAAATTCACCGGCCGATCGCGCGGCATCGTACAAGCCGTCTCTGGCCACAAGCGTCTTCTTTCGCGACACCATCCACGCAGTACGGACCAACTCGGACGGCTCGCGACCGACGTAGACCGACCTGGTCGCCGGCTCGTGTCGGAACGAAAGCGGGACAGCCGTGGCGCGGCGCAGGGAATGGCACGACGTGGACGCAGGTGCAGACGGCGTACAGAGAGAGAAACGGACATGCGAAGAAGAAAAGAGATGGCGAAGGACGTACGTTTCCTACGAAGAGCTGCGTGCGCGTGTCACGCGGCGGATTTGTGGCCCGCGGCGAGGCAGAGGACGCCATGGCCATCTGGATGACGGCCTCGATGTCGTCGTTTGTCGGGCCAGAGCCGGCGGGCGGTGGATTTGAGGGTGTCGCAGAGGGCGCGGGGATGTCGCCAGCGGACGAGGACGAGGGTCGTGTGGAGGAGAGGACGGGCGGCGCGTGTGGGGGAGAGTGTGCGGGGGTGGATGCGGGGTGTGTCGAGGGAGGGCCCGAGGAGTGGAGGGGCTGGACGGGAGACGGACGGGGCGAGGAGGCATGCTACGGCAGACGCAGCGGGGAATGCAGACGTGAGCACAGACTACGGGCCCGGGCGGACGGGGACGCACCGAATGGGCTAACGGAGGGCCTGCCATTTCGAGATCGATAGCGCGGCGCGGCGGTGAGTGCTAGCGGGGGGCGGAGGCTCGCCGGTCGCTCGTCCGGGCGGCGGCGTCGTGGGCGGGCGGCGTGTGTGCGGCGGGCGTCGTGTCGGCCAGTCCGTCGCTGGCGAGTAAGAGAGAGCAGAGAGCAGAGCGAGTTCTGGCAACAAATGAGCAGCCTCAGACGCGCTCTGCTGCTGCCTGCACTCCACTCCCCCGCCCTCGGCTGCAACTTTTGCCCCACGTGGCATGACGTCACCCCTTGCGCACACCCTCGAATCCCTCCTCTTCACCTCCGTTGCTCGCCCGAGCTTCGCCTTAACCACACCTGCGAAGACGTGCATGCTCATGGATCCCGTGTCTGTCGTTGCTCTCGCTGCGCAAAACCATCAGGACCCTCTATTACGTTGACGTCATGTCTTCCGTGCGAACTGGAAGTTGGACATAATCCGTACGCCACAAGCCGTTTCCATCTCTCGCGGCACGCCTTCATGCCTCCAGCGCGAGCGATGCCTTCTGTGTCTTTCCATGCATCATGATCACCGAATGACGCGGCCGTCTTGCGGAACGGACGCGATGACGCCAACAAGGACTGCGAATGCACTCGAAGGTGCGTGGTATTGGAATAGCCTGAGGTCTAACGTACAAACCGCGTATCATACAATAGTCATACATCGAAACCGCCGTATAGCCTGATGCGTGTGGTGACGAAGGAGGACAAGGAAACCAAGAACAACACCGAGGGGCTTACACCTCCTGCGATGCGTCCGACTTGCGACCCTTCTGCGTCTTGCTCGGCAGGAGCTGTGAAGCGCGTACATCATCAGCAGGAAAAACAATGCGGACGGAGGTAGGAGCGCACCTCGGGGTTGATGAAGGGGACAACACCGCCCTGGGAAATCACGACGTGGCCGAGGAGCTTGTTCAGCCTGCAGCACTAGGTCAGCCAAGCGCACAACGGTCCGAACGCAAAGCGAGACGTACTCCTCGTCGTTCCGGATGGCGAGCTGCAAGTGGCGCGGCACGATACGCTGCTTCTTGTTGTCGCGCGCCGCGTTGCCCGCGAGCTCGAGGATCTCAGCTGCGAGGTACTCAAGCACCGCTGCGAGGTAGACTAGACGCACGCCCAAGGTCAGAGCTGACTTCAGCGAAGGGCGAACAGAAGAGCGGCTCACCAGGTGCACCCGCGCCCACACGCTGCGCGTAGTTGCCCTTCTTGAGGAGACGGTGGACACGGCAGACGGGGAACTGGAGACCCATGCGTATGTTTCGCCCTCTCAGACGACATTCAAGCAATGCTAAGACACTCATCTTACTCTTATTAGCTGCCTTACTCGAACCAGCTCGCGCAGCCCGCGTTTTCCATCCAAGACGAGCGAATATCGCTTATTTCGACTTCAAATCGTGGTCAATACAAACGCAACAGCCTACATCTTGTAGCGGCAAAGCGCACGAACCGGGAAATGTACATCTCGCGCGACTAGGCTACGTGTACGTCGCTCTACTCTCGATTCGCCAAGCTTACGCCCACAGCATCGCGAATATCTCACGCAAACACGCTCCAGGTCGCCCCAAACACGTCCTCAAGCCATGTCTGCATCCCCCGAGCCACATCCTTCGGTTTGGAGTCAATCCGACGCGGTTGAAATTCACCTCAAGACGTCGATTTCATTGCGTCGAACAGGCGTCTAACTACAAGTCCGGTTGACGTACCGCAAGCATCTCAGTCGGGTTCCGCTCACATAGTCGTCTGGTGAGTGCTGACAACCACGGACTGGAGCACAGATTGACACTGTCGATGCAGAGGTCAGACAAGGCCGTGTGGACAATCCGGAAGAACGCTCGTACCTGGACGCGCGGCCTCTGCGTCTGCATGTCCCGCCAATACACGCTCCCGGATGGGGCCCGCCATGGGGACGAAGACTCAGTACTCACCGACCGGGAGCTCTCGTGAGCGCGGACGGTGCCTGCGGGACGGCCCAAGACGTCAGCTAGGCCGGCGTGCATGTGTGTGAAGCATCGACTCACCGGGGGATGAAGATGACATTCGCCAACGTCCCGCCGTCACGCGCACCGATCCGCTCGCCCACCGGACCTGCCACAGCGACGAGGACGTCCGCACGGCGCCGGGAGACAGCTGGAAGCAGCTCTACGATGAGAGCATCTGCGGGAGGAGCCCAGACGTCAGCTACGTAAGTAGGCGGCGGGTGAGTGTGTGCGACGCGGCGACTCACTCAGGACAGCATAGCGTGCGCCGTGCACTCGGCGTCGGAGCCCGGGACGCTCAGCACTGGGGCAAGGTCAGCAACGGAGACGACGGCGGCGAGCTCACCGGCGACGGCGACGGCGACGGCGTCGAGAAGAGCGGATGAGTGAGCACGGTCGTCCGTCAAATGGCGGGCAGGGGAGAGATGCACCTGAGTGCTGACGAGGCGAACTCTCGCAGACGAGGCTTTATAGACGACACGCCGGTCCCAGCGTGCACGGACCACCCCGACATCACGCAAGTGCCGCGGCGCGGACCCACGGGCAACGGGCTTGTCATGCCGAGCACCGGGCGGGCGGGACGCGTCGTCACGCCGTCGATGTTGGGGCGGGTAAGCGGCGCGTGTTGACAGCGTGAGTCCGTCTTCCAATTCGTGTTTCACGCTAGCGTGGCTCACCCTCTCGGTCTCCGCGTTTGCAGCCCGACGTTCCGGGCTTCGAGATACAGACGTCATGACGAGCCCCGTGTCCTGGCTCCGATGAATGTCGAGGAGTCCCTCTCAGCAGTCTTGGGCTGGAGCAGCGACGGGGAACACGGGCGTCGGGATGTTCACGAACTCGGCGCGTCGTACAAAGATTCATCGACGGCGGACGCGTACGCTAACGGTCAGATGCCTCCAGAGCCCAGACGGTAATATCATGTCGGTACGTTGACTCGGAACCAGAAGCGACGCGACCCGGATGCGCTAACCTCCCGCTCCCGTTGCAGGTCGCATCAACGCCCGTGCGGCGTGCAGCATAGTGCACACTCTCGCTGTACAGGCAGGCAGGCCCTGGTGGCGAGCGGTGCCAGTCTACGAGCATGGATAGCAGCGCAGGACCTCGGATGCGTCCTGACTCGGTACGTGCGGCGGGAGCTTGAGGGATGCTGCTCGAAGCTCACGGTTCACCTCTCCTCCGAGAAGCAGCAGAGCCAGCACTCCGGACTCGCCGACTCGGCGGGGCTTGGCGTCAGGGTCGAGAGGTATGTTTCACACCGCACTATCGAACGCAGTTTGCGGCCGGCGAGCAGTGGAAGCACTCGTAGTACTAGCCTGCCACGGCCAGCTCTACAGCCTCGTCCTGCACGCATGGCAGCTCGGACTGCACTAAAACCAGCCCACGGTCTTGCAGCTTGCATGGTTGGGCTGCAGCAAGGAGATGAGCCAGGGCTCGCGGCGAGGGTGGCGATGCCGCAAAGACAAGTGCACCAATATCGCGTGCAGGCGGCGTCCGTGGCTGGGGCTATTCCGCGTGCGGACTCTCGTACGCGTTCGCATCGCACGAGTCCCACGGAGACGGAGGCGACGGCTCCTAGCGGTTCCTGACACTCTCCGCGGCTCCGCTGACGGAGTTTGCGGCTTGCGGGCAGAGCACTCGTACACGGTCCTCTGCGTACTGCACACGTACGACGCAACTCGGACGGAGTTGGTTTACTGACACGAGTCCAGGGTTCTGCGTCGAGGATATTGCAACTCGCACGGTTGGGCTGCAGCATGGAGGTGAGCCAGGGCTCGCGGCGAGGGCGGAGAGACGAGCGCACCAATATCGCGTGCAGGCGGCCGTCGTAACCAGGCTATCCCGCATGCGGACTCTGCTTCGGCTCGTATGTCCTCGCGTCGTACGAGTGTCACGGAGACGGCTCCTGGTCGCATGTCTTGAGGATGCACTAACCTCTCGGCAGCCCCGTTCTCGTCTTCGAGTCTCACGACGCACATCCCCTGCAGCGCCGTCGACGGTTCACGGTTCACCCCACTCATGGACGCCAGTTCTGCATGCGCACATGTGCCGCTGCGAGAGTGCAGGCCGAGTGCAGGGAGGTCACGGCGACTTGGGACCTTCGGCCGGACGTGGATGGTGCGGCGGCGTCCGAACCAGCTCCTTGGATCCAACGGCCCCGCACTGACTCGGTGCGTTTCATATATTGCAAAGGATACTGCCTCTCGCTTCGCCCACGCTTGATCTCGGCGTGATTGAAGTCGAGATGCATCTGCGTCGCGCTTCAGATGCGAAGCGGAGGAGGACGCTCCTGTGCACCATGCAGGATTCCTGCATGGTTCGTACACTGAACCGCCGTCGCCGTGCGTCCTCGATGCATTCGACCAGTCTCTGACTTCGTGCAGGCTCCAAATTTGCCATTCCCTGCACATCACAGTGGTGGCCAGGATGCCGTGCACCTCCGTGCAACGCGAGCCCAGCACGCTTCCAAGCTATTGGATCTGAAACGTCCAATCGGTCGGTCTGCCCGTGCGACTGCTCATTTCGATCGGGCTGCGCGTATCTCGCCGCGGACACAGACCCTGGGCTTGGACTCTGCGCGCCGATACGTTCGAGGAGTCCCCGGTCTGTGTCTTCGTTCGCTGCAAGAAGAGCGTTCAGCCTGCCGTGTGCTACTACAGAGTCTGAGCTGTACAGTATCGACGTACCTGCAATATACAATGTTCACCTTTGCATGTCCGCTCGGAGATTCTTGTCGGTTGGAGTTCCATCACACATGCAGGGTCGCGGTTGCGATGTCATCGCCGACCGCATGCGACGAGTCTTCTCGCGAAACCTGACGACGTACGGACGTTTTGCGAACTTGTCTGCCTCGATTCGACCCGAATTTGGGCCCAGATGTAGCCTGTGGGACACAAACTGGGATATCTCGGACGGTACCTTCTCGCTTATTGTTTTGACCGCAGAGTCTGCTATTGCTGTTGGAGGCGGTCGCCTTAATGGCTTGAGATAATCTGACCACAAGGGTCTCGGAGCGGCCTGAGCACGGCAGTACAAAAGCCTGGGTACTGCACACACTTTCTGGACGCCTTACATGGCTCCTACCCACACCCCTCGTCTACAGTACGCCTCCGTGACTCGATACACTCCCGTGCGCTCTTCCACACATGCAGCCCGTCTCCGCCCTCTTCCAGAACCGTTTCCCATTGCCGCATCCACCCCAATCATCCCCGGTGTGCCGCTCGCAACACAACTAAAAAAGCCCGACCATTCAGACCCCCGAGGAAGCGTGCGGCGTCTTCTCACGGAATTGCTGGGTATGTTCGTTCTGACATCAGCTTGATTGACTTTGCGCTAACTCCGTGCGTTCTCACAGTCCTCGCAACCGGCGATTGGTGCGCACGCATGTGGTGGACGCTCACGGCTTTCCAGAAGCATGTCGTCCTTCGCTACGGCGTGCTCCTCCTTGGCTGGCCGCCCAACATTCCATTCATGAGCTTCAGCCCCGGGCACGGCTGCCCCAGCATGGCAGAGATTCGCTGGCTTCTCAGCCTCCTCACGGCGAAGCCCCAGCCGCACATGTACTTTGCGAGGGCAACTCCCGGGCAGTTGGATGCTGCCCGGCTCGACGCCGCTGCTGCCGCTCCCGGCCCTCTGTTCCCTGCCCCCACTCCTCTTCCGTACATCGGCCGCAGCAACATCGGTCGGCGGCGCAGCGTCCGTCACGATGAGGCTGACGGCAGCGTCATTCCCCCTCGGTACATCCGTGATGGACCCAAGAGCGCAAAGGTGATCGGCGAGGAGCTGGACTCGGAGCCGAGCGGTTGGGCGTCGGTTCGTACTGCGCCGCTGCCTCAGATGTACAAGGATGGAGCCTGGCTGATCTGGGGCGAGTCGGGATGGCGTCTGCCGACAGCCAGCGAGCTGCTCAGCTCACCGAACTCTCATTGGCAGAGATCATAGCACGGACTGCTGAATGTTGTTCAAAGAAGTAGTATATAGATACAATCTGCATGGAACCGACTTGACTGATGATTGTGAGCTCAGGGCTACTCAGTACGTCTTGCATTGCTCCTCCCATTTGCGGCACCATGAAGGGAATCCCGAGACTCTGGTGTCCAAGGCTCGCACCCAGTCTGAATCGCGTATCTGGCACCCTGTACGTAAGAAAGTCCAGCAACCTCTGCTGATGACATGCTGGCTAACTAACTGTGGGCGGCATACTCGCTAAGACTCGCTACTGGTGGTGATCTGTCCGCAGCTCCTGGTCTGCTGACACTGTGCTAATGCTGTCCTCCTTTGCACTTCCTTTAGTTCTCAAGAGTCCGAAGTGCAGTTGAAACTCATGCAATATTCAGAGCGACATGAAGAACATACTCGAAGTTGACATTGTCTACACTACTCGTACACGGTGGGCACGCAGGCACTTGCCAGAGGTGTTCGCTTCGGAGCCGCCCTGGAGCCTGGACCACTTGTTAGGTGCGAATCATCTCCCACAGCCGAGCGTGTGACGGCCCTTATGATTCGACGACGCTCTGCAGAGTGCTCCTCGGCGTCCCAATCTCCCCTCAACTCCCCGCTCCTTGCTTCCGTGGTCGCCAACAACGTTCCTGCCCTCCCATCGCAGACACAGCGCCGTTGCCGCATCACGAGTCTTGCATCGTTTGTTTGTGACCGTCTGCTCCAATCGACACAGCTCTGGAAAGAGGCAAGCTCGCGAAGGGTCAAGACTCACCGCCGTGACCTACCACAGGGCCAGATCTGCAAGACATACGGCGGACGGGTAGATGGTGAGCACATACGTGGCTAGTTGTCGAACTTCTCTTCATGACTTACATATGTAGCATGCCAGACGTCCAGCGCGTCGTCGACCTTGTATTGCAAGCCGCAAGACTCTCCCGTCGTCTCCAGAGCGCAGCTCACCTGTTCCTCGAAACCACGGCTCTTCCTGTAAGTTGTAGTCATCACGCAGCCATGTCCCAGAGTCTTACCCGCTGCTGCCGCCGCTCTGCGCCGTGCCCGCGTCCGATTAGCACTCGCTGATAGCGCGGAAAGTCCCGCAGCAAACCTCACNATAGCGCGGAAAGTCCCGCAGCAAACCTCACCCCGCAGTCCGCTCCCGAACGAGTTATGTTAGCACACGCGCCCGCAAACACTCTCTGGGCTTCCGTCCGCTACAAGGCGTTCCTGAGCTCGTCACATCGCCAGTCCGACTCGAGACCTCCGTGCCCGGCTTCCTGTACATACCTTCTACTCTCCGCATGCCTGGAGGCGCCGTCTTCATCGCCGTCGCCGCAGCGTGATTGCGTTCTGGAGCTCGATGGTACGCCGTGAGATCTGCGTACATGCTCAGACTCACTACTAACCACGCCGCCCGCCAGACTGCGTCCCCGCGACCGAGCTCGTTGCCAGGATCCAAAGAAGAGACGCACCGCGCTTCGAGCCGGTGAACACGTCACTGAGCGGGATCGCAGGACGGGGACCCGATGCCCGATGCTCGGAGTGGTAGCTAGTCGACGGCGGACTCTGCGTGCGGCGGGAGGACCAGAAGAGGTACGTCATTACTGACTCGCTTTCTGCACGGACCTGATGCGTCGCTGTATCGAAAGCAGCTGCCTGCGATGTGAGTTCGTCCCTGGACACAGTCTCGACCTGACTATGGTCCTCTATTCTTGAGACGACCTCCTGGCCAGCCTGAACGTTCAAGCGACACTCGCCTCCTCCTGGACGCACCTTCAAGCCTCTTATGCCGACGACATGTCGAAGTTCTGGACTCGACACCGGCGCTGTCTCCCGGGTCACGGCTGCTTCTACAGAGACACCAATGAGCATGGTACGTCGTCAGCCTTGCGCACTTACCCATTCTTGTTACTGACCGAGGTGCTTCTCCGCGGCCGTGATTTCTCAAGTTGCCGCTGCTGCCACACCTGAACGCTGACGAAGTGCGTCTCGTCACAAGGCAGACGGCCGGTGCCGATGAAGATGAGCTCCGGGCTCTACGCTTCGCAAGAGAGCAGGTGCGTCATCACGTCAGTTCTGGCACCGACGGAAACCGATGCCTGAGACGTACCTGTGCCCCGGATGAAGTTTCGAGCTCCAATCTGACCCACTTCCCGTGTCCAATGTCTTCGGGGGGCGCAGCGGTGCGATGTCCGAGTCCGAAGGCGAAAGCTAGTGCACAAGTCGCGAGTGAGCCTCCAGTTCAGTCTACAGCATACTGACTCCGTCTCCCAGATACATAGAGCAAGCGAAAACGCGAGACGGGCTGCGCGCGATGGTGGCGGTACGAGAACAAGAACGACGGAGCACTGCATCTCGGTAAGTTCATATAGGCGCCCGATCATCGAAGCTCGTCTTAACCGCGGCACGCCCGCCGTCCGCAGTGTTCTGTCGCTCCCATGCAGTCCGAAGATCTAGTGTAGAAGCTTGTATTGTATGCTGCTACTATCTACACGCACGGCACGCTTCTGCCAAAGTACCGGTACTCTACATACGCAGCACGAATATATCTCTCCTCCCGTCCCGAGTCGCTGAGCCTCCCCGCGACCAGACTGCTCGCGTCACCGAGGGATACTTGCAGAACTCTTCCAGATGCAACCCCCAAGTGCACAGGGAACACTCACAGACACTCGCCGTGGGGTATCCTAGCAGGAGGACACCGTGGGGTATCCTGCTCAGAGTCGCTGGGGGGAATACATGCAGAAGGACGTCCAGAGGCAAGTGATCGATCTGGAGGATCTGCCCCGCCAAACAGCGCGTGCGCACTAACAAAATATATTTTCTGCCTACACAGCCGCGCCGACGCCGCCCACCGCGTCCCAGGAACGGGAGACAGTCGCGTACCGAACACCCCAAGATCTATGCGCAATCCACTCACGTTCCCGACGCTCGCCTGGGTGCCAGGTCTTGAGCCGGGCTCGTCTTCGCCCAGCGCTGCGCCCGCACCGAACGGCGACAAGCCCGGGAAGCGCGGAAGCGTCGGAGCGGGCGACGCGAGTGCAGAACCAGCAGCGGGCGTGCCTGTGCCACTCAACGACCCAGGAACAGGAGACAGACTGCCTACCAGCGGCGCACCGAACGCCCCGAGCGCCCCGAAGGCTCCCGCACCCGCCAGGCCACCGAGGCCGACGCCAACGCCTATCGCGGCGGCGGCGGGGTTCATGCCGAAGCCGGGGGCGCTGAACCCCGGTATGTCGTCGCCCATCCTGTCTGGGCGGACTTCGAGTGTGCGTGTCTGCCAGGTGTACCCGTTGAACATGTCCACCGCGCGTCCTGCGTCCTCTGCGGTCGCGAGCAGGACGGTGCCGTATCCTCTTGAGCGGTTGTCGGGGCCCAGCGAGACGTCTGCGCGGAGGACGGTGCCGGCTCGACGGAACAGGTCCTTGAGATCTTGCCATCGTACGCGGTACGGGAGCTGCAGAGACGGGGACCATCAGCACGACATTGACGACGAATGAGAAAACCGATGGTCACGCCGCTATTGATTGCAACGCATTTACTCAGTGCGAGATGGCACAACGCAGGCAGCCGATCCATGTCGTCATGCTGTCCAATAAGCTACGGCGCATCTACGAACACCGCTTCGGAGGCCCAACGCGCAACACGGCACGACCACCTTGCGACGCGTCGAACGACCTGCTTGGACGCTCAACTCTGGGCTGAGGTGTGCTCCACCCACGGACTCGCAAGTCTGATCTGTGGAAGAGTCCTCCGGATGAGAGCCTGCAGCCGTCCCGAGCATCGCGAGCGAATGCCGTGCACACGACCGTCTGAACGTCCTGCCACCTGAGCTTGCTCCCTTCACGATCACTGAAGCCCGCATGAAGAAACCCAGATGACACGAGAAGCACCGGCCCAGAAAGTCGGGTCGACTGGGATGTCCGTCCGGCGGACAGTCCGCGGATTCGGGCGGAACACCCAGGGTGTCTTCGAAGTCACGGGCAGTGTAACGCCGAGGCCACTGCCTGTGACGCGTCTCGCCCTCCACAAGTCCTCCCCAACGCTCCCCGACTATCATGTCACCGTCACTCACGCGCCTGGCAGACACCATCATCGGCTGAGCTCACCGCAAGGTGAGCAGTCCGACGTGGGATTGCCAGTGTTCCGCAATTACGGAACATCGCGCCGCGCATGGTGTCTATCACATAGCTATGTCGTCTGTGCTGTCGATAGATCTCGTCATGGCGGCGAGCGAGGCATCGGGACTCGACGGCGGGGGTCAAGGCGGGAGCAGGACCAGGCGGGCCATCCGTCACTGTCATTTGTTCGTGACGCTCTGCACAGGGCTCGATGTCTTTGTCCGGCGGACAATCCAGTGGACAGTCTGCCGGACAAAGTTCCTAGTCGCTCAGACGTTCTCGGCTGATCGCGCGGCATCGTACAAGCCGCCTCTGGCCACAAGCGTCTTCTTTCGCGACACCATCCACGCAGTACGGACCAACTCGGACGGCTCGCGACCGACGTAGACCGACCTGGTCGCCGGCTC
>WJSG01020952.1:0-23070 GCA_016618145.1 Sanghuangporus lonicericola
GTTACCCGAGGTGAAAACTAGTAAAGGGCGGAGCTTTCTGATGGTTTCGCCGGGCGGATAAGTCACTGACAACTGTCCATGACCGGCGCCAAATGGCTTTACCGTGAATATATGTGGGCGCTTGGCAGGCGCTTCTCCCTGCTACTCCATACTCTCCGATAACCCATAGATTTTGGCTCCTCCCGATCGGTATGGGTTATGAGGGTGTCGACTGTACCTTCACTGGCAGGAATCGTCGTACCTAAAAGACGATTCTCTTCGTTCCTCATCGATCGTAAAGAACCTTGACGTCGATACCCACGGCGACGCGCTCGAGGAATGCACCCGATGGGAAGGAGGCGTCTGCCATATGATGTCATCAGATGAGGATTTCGACAGTGGGCACGATGAGGAGGAGGATTCAAGTTCAGGTGGCGAGGTTGAGGAGATGAATGGGGAGGAACTGCAAGAGAGTCTGAGGGTTCGTTTCAAGTGTTCTTGCGCTGTCCCGAAGGAGCACAATGATAGCGCGTCGTCAGCATACGACAAGCTTGCACGCAAGGTCACACAAAAGCAGTGGAAGAAGTTCGAGGCACAGCGCGGACTTGGATACAACGGCCACTCCAATTGCACGGCGCGGCACCATGCGCAGTTGGCCAAGGAGAAGGCAGCGCAGGATGTGCAGACTTGGAAAGGGTACGTTATGCTTAAGTTCCATGTTCGATTCATACTGACAATTTCCTCATGCTTCGTGCAGTGCAAGCGCAACATTTATGCGCAACTTCCTGGCAGCACCCCGAACCCGGGCCCCTGCACCCCTTCAGCCACCCACACCATCCGTCCTCGATAACACGGGCGAGTCAAGCACCACGCAGGCATTTGCGCCTCCCCCCAATCAAGACTTCAATTTCTCTGGCTATCTCTCCGATGAGGACACCGACGAGGATTCAGACATGGGGTTTGACACTGAGCAGCCGCCCATGTGTGAGAGCTTCGTGCCTTCCCCATCACCAGATCCCTCACCTTCCTCATCCTCTTCTGCTTTCCGTGTTCCCACCCAGCCACCTCCGTCTAAGAGGCGCAAGCTCACGGTTCCGGCGCGAGAGCAGCAGCGTGTCCAGCAGGAAGCACGCAAGAAAGCCCGTGCCACTGTGCTCATTGCGATCCAGAAGCTCATCCGCTCGAAGCGTCATATCTTCGAGGCCGGCAATCATGGGCTGCAGGCGACGCGCGCGCGGTGCATCGAGAGCCACCTGGCAATGATGATCCACAATGGGCGGACATCTTGTCAGGCATCCGAACGCGCAGAGGAGGCGCATAGTTTCGCTCTGGCCTGGGGCAGCCGTATGGTTCGCAGCTGGGTGAGCGATTGGGTTGCGCACTGGGTCCTGCCTGTCTCATGGCGAGGGAAGCATGCCAAGGCTTACAGCCTGCTCGAGGACCCAGTTATTCGTACGCACATACATGCGCTCTGAGAAACAAGCCATGAATCCTCAGAAGCTCTCCGATTTCTCGAAGGGCCAGATGGTTCCCGCTGCCGCAGCGAAGTATCTCCAGCACCTTATCACCGCGGAGATGCCTACCGGGCTGAAGAAGTACATGGACATCGTCCTGTTCCCTCGCATTCAGCTGAAACCTGGAAAGGGAATTTCTCTGCGCACTGCACGGCGATGGCTCAATCTCGAGGGGTTCCGCTATGTTGAACACAAGAAAGCACTGTATTACGATGGACATGACCGCCCCGACGCTGTTGCGTACTGACAGGAGAAGTTCCTGCGGCGTATGGCTGCCCTCCAAGCTCGACTGGTGGAGTACATGGTCGGGGACGTAGGGAAGCAGGTGGAGAAGGACTATGCCGGGCGGTGACTCGTTCTTGTTGCACATGACGAGGTGACCGTGCAGGCTAATGATGGGCAGAAGAAGAGCTGGGTACTGGATGGGGAGCACCCGATCAAGAAGAAAGGTGTGGGTCGGGGCATTCACCGGAGCAACGTCATCTGCTCAACAGTTGGATGGCTCCCGGATGCCGGTCAGATCCTTGAGTATGGCAAGAACTATGAAGGCTACTGGGACTGGTGAGCTCTTTGTCAAGCAGGTAAGTCTTCTCGCATTTATCGCATATTTATTTGTGCTCACTTCATTGCATCCGCAATACTTACAGCTCAAGGAGAAAATCATACCGGCATTTGAAGCAGCGCACGGCCCCAATTACCAGGTGTTGGTCATGGTCGACAACTCCCAGGGCCACTCTGCATATGCAGAGGATGCTCTTCTCACGTCCCGTATGAACCTCCGTCCTGGAGGCAAGCAGGCACACTTGCGGGACAGCTGGTATATGCAGGACGGTGAGAAGATCATACAATCAATGGTATTCCCTCTCGATCATGCTGAGTTTCCCAACGCTCTGAAGGGGATGAAGCAGGTGCTTGAGGAATGTGGGCTTTGGCGCAAAGGGCTGTTGATGCAGTGTCGGGATAAGTGTGATCATGCTGCGGAATAATGCTGTGCAAAGCGGATTCTCAATCTGCAGCCTGACTTCCTGGAGCAGCGCTCACCCGTTCAAGAGGTCATTGAAGAAGCAGGGCACTTGTGTATCTTCCTCCCGAAGTACCATTGTGAACTGAACTTCATTGAATTCTTCTGGGGAGCAGTGAAGCGGTATCTCCGTGAGAATTGCGACTACAAATGTCATACTGTTGGAAAGCTACCGGAATGCTCTACAAAAATGGCTGTGTCTAAAGCCATGTTTGCTTATAGCATGAGGTCATCAATCATTGGCACCAATGGCATATGGCCATGCACTTGTTCAATATCTAACATGGGCACCTAAACTACATGCCAGCATAAGGCGAATGACAATAACTATACTTAAAGCTGCCTTGTTGCACTATTTAATTGCCAGCTCATCAACAGCAAAGATGTTTCTGGCAATGAAGTATAGATCTTTATAAGTCCTCCCATTCAGTTCTAACTCTGCATCTATGCAACCTAGCATATTATGGATATAATCACCAGCCTGCTGGAGAGTAGCAGTGGGCTCCGTAGCCAATACATGAGTGAATTCACTCCAGCTTGTCCAAAATGTTCACTGGTGTTATAGACATCCCTGTCTCATACTGGCTGACACTCCATGGATACTGAAAGGAGGATTGTTAATAGGCTGTTATAGGTGCAACTACAGTCCACAGGATCACAAGGGAATCCACGGAAGCTTTTGCTACCTGCTGGGGGCTGACTGGCCTTGCTCCTTTTCACTGGGTTTGCTTTCAGCCTCAATGTCATCATCCCACTTGTGCTTTCTGGGTTATGCCTACATTACAGAGACTCTACAATGCCTGTGTTCTGCAATCAGCTACAAAGCCAGTAGCATCTTTCTGACTAACCTTGGCAGGCTCAGTTTCCTTCTTACTGCCCTTGGTATCTATCAAAGTCCAAGGACTGTCTTTGATCTTGGCTTGTAGCAAAAAGGGATCTTGTGGTGACAACTGCATGGCACTATGTATGGTTTGCTGGCGCATACTTCTCTCCTTTCCATTTCCAAAAGGAACTTGACAGAGTCCATGACAATGACAGTGTCTTCCCATTGTACGAAGAACATAGCTGTTGACTTCTGCCCCTAACTCCATGACTCACCACTTTCAGCAGATGAAAGCCAGTGGCAGACAAGTCGGGCACAATAAGGATCTGCTCAAAATTTTCAGATGCCTTGGATGATCTCATTGTGTGACACATCCAGTGGAAGCTCCAGAGTCTGAACAAGGCCCATGCAGTTTAGGTTGCTGATGCTGAAGGGGCAATAGGTGGGTGTGTACGTACTGAACAGGAGAAAATACAATGTGCTGGTGGCTGTTGGGCATATTACACTCCCTTTCGTAGACCTGCTCTGTCTTTGGAATCATGACTTAATATGACTTCTTCATGCTCTTTGCCTTCTTTGCAGCTCAGCTAGAGTTGGTAGAAATGGTGCTTTGGTGCTTGGGCAAAGTTTTCTTGCCTAGCTGTGATGCACTTTGATAAGCCTGCCCATGGTGTTAAGTCCCTCAGGCTTGCTATAGTGCAGCAAGGCTTACATTGTCCGTGGGGTTGAAGAAAACTCACTCTCCAGATGTGCTGCCCATCCCAGTCTGGGCTTGTTCCTTATAGAGCTTTGCCTGTGCCTTGGATTTAGTGAACCCGGAGGCAGAGCTGTGGGCTGAGGAGTTTGACGGACCAGACAAAGCAGACAATGGAGGACAGCTTGCTGAGGATGGGGTCAGCACATATAAAGTCAAAGCAGACCATGACCCAGAGAGAGTAGACTGGGTAGAGGATGGCATCAGGAATGCCACTCCAGAGGATTTTCCGGTAGTAGGCATCTATTGGGATGTGGTCAATGTCAGGGCAAAGATGGAGCAAAGCTTGTCAAATGGGAGGTGAAGAGACATCCTCAGATTCCAACAAATGCAGGCTTCAAAGGCATCCACATCCTAGGTGTAGGGAGTTGCAAAGTATATTCATACTTATGACTTGTGAATATGCACATTCAAAATCTCATACTTGCACTTGCACGAGTAGTTCCCATGGGTATACTCGTACTTGTGAGTATCATACTGTCAAGTATGAGTATAAACTCAAATATATGGACTAATAAACAACTCATGAGTTATCTGCAAATTTACACTGAGCACTAATGGACAACACTGTGCTACTATAAGTACAATGTATTAGTCAATATTAGCCGGCTCAGGGATGTCCAATAACATTATGCTGACATGATGGAACTTGGTGTTGAAAGAGCAATTGGGGCACACAAGCAATGGAACAGACAGATGACTGCAAACAATATTGTAGATACTTGTCAAAATAAGGGCCAAAAACTTAGGGGTCAGAGGCTATAGAGAGACCCATACATAAATGGTCCCAAATAAACACCAACAGCCCAATGCAGTTAAGAAGACCTGCTTGATAGACTTGTTGGGAAGTAGGCCATTCCTGGCAGGGACGATCAATGAGGAATTGGGAGTCTTTGTATGTTATGGGGAATCTCTGTACTCAATTATAGATGATATGTTAGTTACAATCTAGCATGCAACTTTCTCTGCTGTTCATGAATAGTGTAAGTATCACAGTGTATAATTATTATAACATCCGCATAGAGATACAGGTATTATAGGAGCCCTGGTATAAGAATTCGGTGATAGAGGGCAATTGGTGCCAATGATCCATATCCTTATGCCATAAACACATAAACAAACATCAATTGACATGGCTGTAAACACAGCCCATGTTGTAGAGCTCCTCTGTAGCTTTCAAATGGTATAACATTCATCCGGATTGGATAAGTATTGAGAGAGATGTGATACGAACAGTTCTTATTGGCACCGTCCATTGGTACTTACATCCAGAAGACATAGATGCAATCCATCCCGTTAACATGTACTTATCTTTACATAAACAACCTCAATTACTCAGAGGACAGATAGAGTCCCTGCTTACAACATTTGCACATCACTTATAAAGCTTACTTGGCATAGAACTGCGCTAATAGGGCACTCTATTGCAGTTTGAATGGATTGTAATTGGAATGATGCCAAGCCTTGCTTACAAATTATGATGCCAAGCCCATGCTTACAAATCACGGGCGGCAAAAACATGGCAGAAAAGTGTCGTCGTATGGTGCAGAGCATCTAGTCACCACATGTTTTGTACAACGGAAACCCGCCCCGCAGTTTTTACCCGAGGCCTTATCGACATGACCAATCGACTGCATTTCGTGAGTTGAAGCGATCTGTCAAGGTGTTTGTCGAAATTCCAAGAATTAACCGAGTTATTATTTTTTGGGTGCTCGAATTTTGCCAGTGGTGGGAACTACATGCCGTATATGGAAGGAATTACTATATATGTTCAAGCGCTGGCATCTACAGTACGGGCAAGAGTCTCGGGGATCCTGCAGTGCGACTTGTACTTGCGCGAACTGAAGGCGTGCACTTGTTCCTGCGCATCCTTTGAAGACAGCCCGCCTTGATAAGCCTCCATCCACCTGATTGAGCGATGTTCCCATTTGCGGATGAGCTCCACACTGACTGAAGCAAGGGCAAGAGGAAGGTTGGCTTGGAGTGTCTTAAATGTGTCAGGATTTAATACATATTGAGAGAAATGTGATATGAACAGTTCTTGTGGCTTGGTACTGATACAGGTGCAGCAATTATATAATAATTGGAAAAGAAAAAGAAAATCGAAAAAGGAAAGAGGGAGGAGGAGAGGGAAAGGAGGGAGTCCAACAACAACTTCATACCTTGCTCCTTCTGACGTGTAGCAGTGTGTAGCTTGGGTGCACATAAGCAGGGACACGACGGGCAGTGGCGCCTGGTTAGGGTCCGGAAGAGGCTTGTAACAGGACCTGAACTGGACTCCTGTTCAGGTCCTGGTTACAAGGCTGGTTCGGGTTCGGAGCGCCCAATACAAACGGGTTTAAGCTCCGAAAGGCACAGTAAGTGTGTTCAACTTACTTGGCTTACCCGGCATTCCGGACCCGAACCAGCCTTGTAACCAGGACCTGAACAGGAGTCCAGTTCAGGTCCTGTTACAAGCCTGTTCCAGACCGTAACCAGGCGCCACTGCCCGTCGTGGGATCTATTGGGGCAGATTTGTTGACAGAATTTGGCTGCTCAAAGCCACTAATTTGTGTACTTTTGCAGGTTGCTGAGCAAAACAAATCCCATGCAAGTGCGGAGATTCTGATTCCATCATCTCGGTCCTACCTTCTCTATTGGGTGTCGGCTTGGTATTCGGGAAGTCACGGGTGCTCTTGAGCGGACGTTGATGGATGCAGGAAGCACCCAAAGCTCTGCATTGGCACTTGCTGGACCCCTCGCATGCGATGATATAGGACTCATAAGGCCTTGGAAAGTCCTGAGGGGCGCGCTAAGACACTGAGTATGGAACCAGTGTGCGCACTCTGGACAGAAACGGGCCATCTCTCTCTCCGGGAGATAGAGCCCTTGTTTTGCACACTCTCCATGACAGAAGCAGCCCGAGACCTATGTAGAGCGATGAAGTTGGTTGTCTCCTTGTGCGGGATGGCGCAGGCTTACCTGAATAGCGACAGGCTTGTTGGAGAGAGGTTTCTCGTTCAGCATGTTGACGACAATGTCTTCGCAGAGCCAGAACTGAGTGGGGTCAACGAAGGGGAAGTTGGCGGCGTCAAGAGTCATGCGCACGACGTGAATGACTTTGAAAATATCGGTGGAGTAGCAGCGAACCTTCGTGTTGCTGCAAATCAACTGCTTTTTGCCTGTGAGTGCAGCGGTGTCCCCCACGGCGTGCTCCGTATACTGTACACCTGGTGACAGGTCCCGTGCAGTATAGAGGACACGGAGCACAACATAGTATACCTACGGAACAGAGGCCACTACAGTTAGCAATGACGGCTCACTGTGCATGAGATGAGGATGTATGTCGTGATCTTCTGCATCCTGTTCTATCTCATCCACCTCTCCTATCCCCGACATGAGGGTTCCTATGGTCTCTGAACGTTGCAATAGAATGCGAAGGCTGTGAAATATGGGTATCACGCTGTGAGTGATGCACAGATGGAGCCTACCATTGTCCCTGCCGCACGGAAACCTGGGCCCCACTTGATGCTGCAAGAAAATGCTGAGGATGCGTGGAATGCGGAACAGTATTTGCCATGACTCACCTTGAACGTTGATCTTGTCGACCTGGTGCCCATGGCGGCGTTGTTGAACCACACGACGTTCTGCGTCGCTTTTCACCCATGCGTGTTGATGCGCATCAGCGGCGATGTGCATGTTGGTATTGTATGCGCAAACATGCTTGGGTGCGCCGGAGCTCTTCATGATGCGAGCGGGCTCTGCGTTGGGCTCGTTCCAGATGAGTTAGGTGGACGCGAAGAGCAGCGGCGGCGGGGCCGAAGCCCCATAGAGGTTTTTGAATGAAGCTCGGGCAAGATGTCAGCCACTCAGGTCCGCTGTGCGCTCCTGAAAGACAATCTTGATCTCAGTAAGCAGGACGCGAGCTATTCGCTAGCCGTGCACGAACCCGCAAGCCCAGACAAGGGGAGGTACATTCCTGCGGGCAGCATGTGAGTAGTCATAGGGAGTGCAAGTGTGGTGTCTGCCTGCAGAACATGTCCGATGGCTGGTTGCGAGCAGACGGAGATGGAATACTGAACCATGTTCGCGAGCGGTCGGCTGCTCAGAACATCGCCTCGCACGCATAGATGAGGTATTCCCGTGTGCATTGCACGCGGCAAGTAGTGCATTGCGAGCAACAGATTCTACACGAATCCAGGCTCGCGAGCGGTTAGGATCCAGTTACAATCAGGATGCAGCCAGCTGCAGATAGGACACCGATGCAGATTAGCAAGCGGCCGGCCGCTCAGAACATAGGCGTGGAGGCGTTGGTCCAAGATCTGGGTACTCTCCACACGCGTGCAGCAGCATGTAGAGAGCACATCGAGATACGGCAAGAGACGCGACCTATGTATGATCGCGAGCGGTCGCCCGCTCGGCAACATACCTGGCGAGTCTGTCACATTGGGCCGGCTTTATACATATGTCAGAATGACTTCAGTGTTTTGCATCAATTCATTGGACGGCGTGCGAGCAGTTACATGGGCTTTAGCAGGACAAGACAGGCAGCTATCATACAACCATACAATTTGAACACAAACTACATGTGATAGCATACTTATACACAGGGAAGCCGAGCGACTCAGAGAATGTGATGGTCATGGAGGGAGCACTGGTAGATGGCCCGCTCACTCATCGGGATGCGCGCCAGCCAATGGATGGCGGTGGTGGCCTCGCGGAGACTCGGCTCGTGGTTCTCAAGCAGGTTCGACTTCAGGAGATTCTGCAGCATGAGTTCGGCCTCGTCGGGGGTGGCCGGGGCCTGGAAGTGGTGGAACCGCACGGCCTGGCGTAAAACGATGCTGAATGTCTCCAGCAAAAAAGCGGGTGTGCGCCGGGGGGTCCAGCGAGGTACCTGCGCTGAATGGGCAATGTGACGAGGCTCTCGAGCAACGTGCGACTGGGTGTTCGCGGGGGCCCTCCACATGATCCAACTGGGAGGCTTGGAGCCTGGGGCGTATGTCGCCGCACGGATACTGGCAACGGTACCGACCTGCCGCATGCAGTGGATGTGGTACCACCACAGGCAGTGGGTACAGTAGTGGAGCTGCTGCTCTTCCAGGTAGTAGAACCTCCAGGAGATGCAGTGCTCACTGCTGCAGCATGCGAGGCCTTGCTGCAAAGTGGAAACTGGTCAGTGCTATCAGTTAGGCACAGATGTCGGGAGTTACCCACCTTGTTGATGGCGAAAAGAACGGATCCCTGCACCTTTGGGCCCTGGGCAATGCAGACATCTTCACGAATCTATCGCGCATTGTGGGTGAGGATGGGGAGCATGGTGCCATTGAGGGTGACACGTGCGACATCTGTCAGTGGGGCGATAATGTTCTCCATGAGGATGATATCATCGTAGTCTCCGAGGATGACCTGGTGCCTGCCCTGGACCAGGCGAATGATGTTCGGGTTCCGCAAGCTGAGAGCGAGGTACGGTGTGTCGAGGTCCTCTTGCGAGTATAACAATCGGACTTTGACGAGTGCCTGAGGCATGGAAATGGTTAGTAATGGAAACGCAGAGTGGGATCGGACTGAGGCTCACCTTGCGATAGATTCTGCTCTCAAGGACCTCCATGACCATTGTGTTGTGGTTAACCACATGGAGCGTGTACGAGTGCCTAGGACCCCGCACACGGACCCTGGAAATTTGGGGTGTAAGCTCACATTGCCCGCGCTCGAGAATGACGCAAAGGAATGCACAGCATTCTAACCTCAAGCACGTATCCATGCAGGTCTGCAGCGGTTAGGTGTGAGCGGTGTCATGTAAACAGCAGTGCGACAGCAACATATGGGTGTGGGGCACGAGGGCGGGCACCGCGTTCTCCTTCATCTTTGTAGAGACCTCGTCCCGGACACAGATGTGTTCATCCAATTTGGTGTCCATTGCGTGCTGCTCTTCATTGGGATTGTAAGTGGCAGGGTAAGCGACCGAGCTGGATTCCTGCAAAGCAGGCACGCGGATGGTGAGGGGACTGTTTGAGGATCGGGACATGGTGGCGCGGGAGGAGTTGAGATGCAACGAGCGAGTCACGAGTGGGAGGAGAAAGAGACGAGAGTCTGAGGAGGCAGCACTGCACCCACGCACTTATAGACTGGCACTCCCCCTGGAGGGCCCAACAGTACCCAGCAAGGTAGTCTTACTTGGCTTCGTGCACCCAATCAACTATACTAGGCATATACTTGTCACACTGTCGCTGGAAGGGAATTCCCGTGCCTTCTTGTGCATTCCCAGATACATGGCACTCCGAGCGGGGGACCACTCGAAAGCAGTGATCACCCCCACAGAGAGATATGTCTAAGAATACTAACAGTGTTAATGCAGTCCCACTACAAGTGGGTGACCGCCCACAATGTGGAATTGCTCTGTATGTTTGTATTATCAGAGGGCACCTGCCCGCTAACACCTGTGGCCCTGTAGTCGGGCAGCTAAGCGGCTGGTCGCTAACCACTCGTCTAAGGGCATGTCGTGAAGAGCTAGAGATAACGAACCAGATAACAAACCAACACCACTCAGGTCATTGGATCTCAGGTATGCGGACGGCATCAGAGTACACACAGCCAACGTCCGGTGGCGTGTCGCGAGCAGCGGGAGATACGTGGCTGAAGTACGTTCCTGAGCGGGCGGCCACTCAGAACATAGCATCGACGGTGAAGGTGCGGTATGCTGGTATGCTAGGCTTGTGTCTGGTAGTGTGTCGCGAGCAGCGGGAGATACGTGGCTGAAGTACGTTCCTGAGCGAGCGGCCGCTCAGAATGTAGCATTGATGGCAAAGGTGCAGTATGCTGGTGTGCTGGGCTCGCATCTGGCAGCGTGTGGCGAGCGGCGGGAGATACGTGACCAATGTGCGTTCATGGGCGGGCGGCCACTTGAATGTAGTGTCGAAGGCCCAGGCGCAGTATCAGTGTGACATTTGGTCGCACCCTGCGCTGCGTAGCGAGCAGCAATAGATACATTCCCTTTGTACGCTTGCCAGTGGACGTCCACTCGAGAGCACCCTTCGTATGACCCGACCCGGTCCTGCGCATTGTGACTCTCTTGCCGAGGCATATCAGACTCGCGCTATGACTTTCCATTGGCAGCTTACTCCAGGGTGATTACATATGATCGTCAGAGCGAGCGGGCACATTGTGATACAGTATCACTACATACATGTGATATCATCCGCGTACATACAACCCTCGATATGTTATGACTCAGAGAAGAATCAGAAGATGGTGGGAGCAGCGGGGGCACTTGTAGATGGCCCGCTGCCCCATTGGAATGCGCGCAAGCCAGTGGATGGCTGTAGTGGCCTCGCAGAGGCTCAGCTCGTTGTTCTCAAGCAAGGTCATCTTGAGGAGGGTCTGCAGCATGACCTCTGCCTCGGTGGTCATCATTGGCGCCTTGAAACGACGAGACCTCACTGCCTGGTGTAACGTGATGCTGACCATCTCCAGGGAGAGCAGCAGGTGTGCCCCGGGGCGTCCAAGAAGGTACCCACGTTGGATTGGGAGCATGACGAGGTGCTCGAGGTCATTGGCAACATGAGATGGGATATTTATTGGTGGGGGCCTTCCAAATTATCCAGCTGGCTGGCTCGGAGCCCAGGGCGTAGGATAGTGCGCGGATGCTCGCGACCATCTCGACCTGCCGCATGCAGCGGATGTGGAACCACCACTTGCAGTGCGTGCAGTAGAGGAGCAGCTGCTCCTCCGGATAGTAAAACATACCGGAGACGCAGTGCTCCGTGCTGCAGCACGCGAGGCCTTCCTGCAAAGACCGATTCAGTGAAAATAGTTAGTCACGCACGAAAAGAGGGATCGACTCACATTCTTGACAGCTAACAGGACACAACTCTTGATCTTGTTGCTCCGGGCTACGGCCACGTCTTCGCGGATCCATCGCACGTTGGGGATAAGGTTGGGGAGGTTGATGCCGTTGAGGCGGATGCACGCAATGTTGGTGAGGGGGAAGATGATGTTCTCGAGGAGCACGACCTCATCGAAATCGCCCAGGATGACTTGGTGCTTGCCCTGCACAAGTCGGATGATGCTTGGGTGCTGCGACTTGGGACTGATGTACACGGTCTCGAGGTCTTCATGCGAATAGAGCAAGTGGACTTTGACGAGGGGCTATGGGGACAAAATAGTGAGTACATTCCACCGCGGCTAGGCCTCGCGACAGACTCACCTTGCGCTCAATCCTGCTCTCCAGCTGCTTGACGACCATCACATTGTAGTTGACAACGTGTAACGTTCGCGGGTGCCTGGGACCACGCACTCGGACTCTGGAAAACCAAGGCTTTCGTCAGCACAGAGCGGGTGCAACGGGCACAATAGTACGCACAGGGCACCTGTCTCGAGGACAAATCCGTCCAGATCTGAGGGCGCGGGTGTCAGTGAGCAGCACACAGATAGCAGTGCGAGATAGACTTACGCGTGTGGGGCACGAGCATGGGAACTGCATTCTCCTTCAAGGACGCGGAAATCTCCTCACGGGGACTGACACGCTCATCCAATTTGGCATCCAGGGTGTGCTGCTCCTTGTTGGGTTCATATGTGATGGTCGCTCTGGAAGTTGCAATGGCGCTGGATGCGCGAGAGGCCAGCAGGCGGATTGTGAGACGGTTGTTCGAGGATTCTGACATGTTGGCGTGGACGAGTGGAGATGGAAGCAGATACTTGCGAGTGAGGGGAGACAGAGACGAGAGTCTGAGGAGACAGCACGCCGCATGGCGCACTTATACCCAGGCACCAACCCTGCAGGGACACCAGGCTGCTGCAGCTGCACTCTTCACTTGGCCTTGAGCACCATGTCGCCTATATCAAGCAATCACCCGTCGCATTGTAGCAGGCAATTATGGGCCCACACAGGCCTGCGAGTGGTCAACTGCTCTGGAGCAGTAATGGGGAATAAGCCATACACTTTGGATCACTCCAAGCACATCTGACGATGAGCAGGTGACTGCTCGATGGCTACATACGCGGGGCCGCAGCACCTCATTATGGCAGTGGACCACTCACCCTGGGGTGCGTCGCGAGTGGCAGGAGATACGTGATCAATCTAGACTCATTGTGCCTAGATATCTCCCCGGTGATAGTTGGACGATCGGCCTGAAATTTGGCATGCATATAGGACATACATAGGAGAGTCTTCACAAATAAAATTAGCCATATTGGCAGACCCATTTTCGAGGTATGGCTGATGGGGCGAGGTTATTAGATTGATGGCCATATAAATAACACAATAACTCAGAGGATGTATAGAATATCTGCTGAGAAATTTGAAGCTCACTTATCAAGCATAGAACTGCGCAAACAGGCTGAAACTGGGACCTTTGGTTCATTGCCAAATTTTGCATTTAAGCATCCAAATCTGGCCTTTCTTGTTTATTTATTCTTTTAGCTAAGCCCGGCCAGTCCCAGGAATCATCCGGTGATGTCATTTTAGCCCATGCACGGAAGATTTGGGGCACTGACCAGGGCTTATTGAGCCAATCAGAAATTATGAGTTTTGAACAACATCCAGTACTGATTGCTGCAATCCAGCCTGTTACTGATGTTATTGAAGGGTGAGGACCTTTCTATAAGACTGCATGAACAGTATAGATACTAGAATGCTCACAACTATTGACCTTGCTAATCAAATCTCGGACCTATGGCTTCAATAACATTGCAACCTACGCTCCGCGCGTTTGTGTGCTTAATTGCATGATTGAGTGTGATAAGAATAAGCACCCAGACACGCAAAACCACAGGCTATTGGCTTTCTTTTGTCGATAGCTCTTGATGTTAATAAGTAACTTAAATAGAGCAACTTGTGACAGAGGTTACTGTACTAAATCACTCAATTTGATACGTCACAGTCACATGTCCACCGCAATATTGAATTTTACCCCCTTGTCATGGGTCACTGGTCAGATTTTCCAGTTCTAAAACATGTTTTGGGCGGCAGCGTGCTGTCGCGTGCCCCATATATAGTAATTTTGGGTGTTACAAACGGGTGCCTCAAAAGGGTTTGAGGCTGCCACACATCACAGAGAGGTTCGAATTGAGTGATTTACTACAGTATAGTCAGTCTACGTTCAAATGCATGCATTAGTGTCATGTTTGACTAACAGTGATAGAATGGGTTGCATTCAATAGCGTTGGATAACATCCACAAAGTGCTAACATACCCATGGTGTGGTATCGGCAATAGAATGCATTGCATTTATCAGTTCTGGATGACATTGAATGGTACTGGAAATACAATATGGTGACAGTGATCACAATATTAGCTGACATAGTAGATAGTAAGTAGATTAGTAAGATGGTGGGCACATAGTAATAAGTAACAGTACAGAGTAACCACAATAGGACTACATTGTTGATGCTGTTGAGTAAGTTGGCTGGTGGGCTCCAGATAAATGTGAGTGTGTTGTAAGCGGTCGCAATTAGTCAATTCATAGAATAACCTGAAGCATTTGTCCTAACAAACCAAACCATGCCCTTAAAACTATTGATGTTTGCTGAGATTACCAGCTCACTCCTTACTAGCAATGCTTCTGGTTACTTCTATGCTACTATAGCCTTTTATTCCCTTTGTTTTTTTGTCTGGCTATTGCCTTTGTCACTCTACTTTGGGACTGCTACATATTTACCTGGCCTGTAAATATACCTGCTTGCCAATACATGTCCTCATACCTCTGCTTGAGCTCTTCCAACTGCAACTGCTTTTTGATCTCTCTCGCATGTGCTTTCACCCTTGACCTTAACCCCCCATATCTACTATGTATATTGACTATTTGAAAGAGCAGTTGAATGGCATCGACAATTGGACCCATATGCCAATAAATGTCGTGTGATGTGTCACTGACCATATAACTAGGAACTTATTGATAATGGTTTAAGCACATCAGTCCAGTACTGAAGAAGCATCTCTGGCTAATATAGACATAGTGATGTGTGCAGTTGGCTCAGCTCAAAAGCTGCAGCTAAAGCTCAGCTTTGAGAGCTATAGTATGCTTAAACATCAGGCTAGGCTCTATAAGATGGCTCTGTCCCAGCTCGAGCTCTGCTCAGCCTGAGCTGAAGTCATCAAGTGGTGGGTATTATCTCAAAAGGTGCTCTTCAGACCCCTATTGAGACAACTTTGAGGGTTTGCNAAAGGTGCTCTTCAGACCCCTATTGAGACAACTTTGAGGGTTTGCGTGCTGTCAACCATAAGTAACAAGAGTGACACTCACCTTGTTTCCAGGTCACAATCTGACTAAGAATGACCAGCCAGAGCTTTTCCCTCCAGTGCTAAACTCCAGCAGCAGATACAGAAGCCAGAGCTCAATAGTCCAGCTTGAGCCTGAGAGGTTGCTGGCCAACCTTCTCCAGAGCTCAGCTCAGCCCAGCTTAAAGATGACTGGCTTTGGGCTTTTCGCCGGGCTCAGCACATCACCAAGCTGCAGCATGTAGAAGTAGGTAGAGAGACAGAGAGTGTAGTGCAGCACAGCTTGATTACAAGTCTGCCTACAGTGTCTTTCGAGTCTACATTGCATTCTATATCTACTACAATGATGAAGCAATGTTCGGGCTTGTGATGAGCATAGGATCATGCTGGACTTGTGCTACAGAGCTGCATGAGCGTCTGCCAACCCTAAAGCTGTGCACTCCTAACCCTAGGCTAGGGCTCTCAAAGATCAGAAACTTTGTTACTAGGCCGTTCAACGCATGCTGAAGAGCCAGTGATCTCATTTGCTCGCATGGCTTGTGTCAATGTCCCTGGGCTCAAAGATATGGTGGTCACACTGCGGACTGTCAAACAGTGTCTTGGTCTGGACCCTGATGAGCTGATACTCTACTGCTTCGTCTGCGACGCTTGCTAGGACATTCACCTACCTGAGGAGCTTGACGAGCTCAATGGCGAGCTTTGCGCCAAGCTCGACTACGATGGCCGCCTCTACAATGTGAAGACCTACTCTGATGGTACCAAGCAGCGAATACTGGTCAAGGTTATACCGTCAACATCTCCTCAGGAGTGGATCCGAAGGCTCATGCAGTGCCCTGGGAAGCTCGCGGAGCTCAATGACTGGAGGTCTGGCACGTTTGACGACGCTGGTTAGAAGCCACCTATTGGATATGACCATTGGCCTGGCGCCAAGAACCACAGCTTCCGCATGTACAATATCGCAGATGGCTGGGGTTGGAACTCTGCACAGGCAGGCCTGCAGCGTCGCTGAGGGGAGCTCTCATGCGTCGAAGATGTCGATGTTCGTGACATCAATCAGTGTTATGTCGCACTGAAGAACGGCCTGGTCCTGCAGTTCAACCTTGATTGGTGCGTGCTTCATGACTGCCATATTTTTGATGCTCACGTTGTGCAGGTTCTGGGCAATGAAGCATGGCAGCTATTCTGTGGGCGCGATCTACCTCACTGTCTGCAACAATCCATGCTCAAAGTGCTTCCTCTGCGAGGAGACATATCTTCTGACCATAATCCCTGGCCCGGATGAGCCATTGCTCAAGCAACTCAACAACATGCTCGCGCTGTTCATTCCTGATCTCAAGGAGCTCTACGAGGATACGTAGCTGCACGTTAGCAAACCTTTGAGCGCACTATAACTGATCGTGACCTCCAGGTGTTACAATGGTCGTGGACAAAGGGAAACGTGAAGAGGTCGTCAATGCGCTGCTGTACATCAACACGTCCGACCTTCCCGCCTCTCGTAAGGTGGCTCGGTTGCGATTGCATAGCTGCAAGGTCTTCATGTGTACTATCTGTCACCAGCTGCTGTCATCGCTGGCAGACCCTGACTGTTACAATCAAGAGAGTATGTCGTATTTGCTCTCAACTCCCTGATTAACCACTCGCTGAGGGATTCCATGCAGAGATCAAAAATTGCGATGAACGCCGCTTCTTGAAGCATGCCTTCCATGCCCGCTATGCCAATCTGAGCAAGATAGAGCAGATTGCAAATAAGTATGGTGTGTGCTGGATGAACTACCGGAATGGTGGCCTGCCAGCAATTCCCCGCCTGACTTCATGCATGGTGCATACCTTGGTCAGTATGTTTCATCATCGTCTACCACACAGCTCTGATAGCACCTACAGGTGAAACAAAGCACGTCATTCAGGCTATACTGTTCGCCCTTGGTATGTTTGCCCACCGCAGTCGTCGCGACAAGCCATTGCAGCAGTTTGAAAGTTGGCTCGACTCTATGTGGTGGCCAAGCGCGGTGGGTCGCGTGCCGAAGAATGTATGTTCATCAGCTTGTCTCATCTGTGGCATGGACTAACATGTAGCAGTCGATCACCACGGGTGCAGGAAAAGCGGATCAATGGCGCAACATGGGCATGGCGCTCGCTGCTGGTCTGTATGAGGCATGGCAGATTGACGGCGAGATCCCGGATCAAGACACTCCTGTCTCAATCTGAAGCAGAAGGCTGGCATTAAGGCGGCGCATGTGGCTGCGCTCGTGAATGGTCGATGGTTTGAGAATGCATCATCGAAGGCTGACAGGACCCTTGCTGATCTGGAGGACATTGACCAGACAACCGCAACACGGAACTACCGTGAACATTTTGACACAGTGCTCAAGTGGCAGACAGCCATTTGCATCTGGGGATCACAGTCCATCACCGTTGATGAGGTCTACCGCTCCTGCGTCTAGGACCTGTCTACACTTGGTGGGGCTACCCTTTCGAGCAGAAGAACGGTTGGATGACGAAGGTATGCCACAACGGACATCATGGCGGCGAGCTCAAGTCCATGATGCTGCGCGTGTATGTCAAGGTCCATCTGATCTTCACACTGGTACAGTTAACATCGTCTTCTGACCATTGTACCTGTGCCCTGATCACTTGCAGATTGCCTGGCTGAAACGCCTTGGGAAGGCGAAGACTCCGGAGGATGAGGAAAGCATCTGTGACCTCCAGCAGTGCCTCAAAGGAAGGAAGAAGACCACTAGTCGAGGAACCCTTCTCACTTATGGCTGCGCAAGATAGCGGAGGTGCGTACCTTGATAGAAGGACTGTTCGGTGTTGTGCTGATCTCAACAGGTCTTATTGTATACCAGGAGCATATCAAGAAGCGCAACCTGCGGGCAACTGGATTATACCATCTGGTATATTCATGCCTATCGGACGCATGGAAGGACCACATGTTGGCTGCAGTGCGCCTCAGAGCGATCACAATGGCCTATGTCGAGCTCTGTGAAGTCTAAGGACCCCAGAGCTCGACGAGCGCGCTGTCTACGGTGCGTGTTACATAAGCTATACAGTTGTAACAGCCACAGCCAGAAAAGCGCCAAAGAAAATCAACAAAGAGCGAAAAGAAAAATGCACGAAAAGTGCGGAGGTCAAGAGTTCAATCCCAGTGAGAACTGCCTGTTTTCCCCTCGCGCGCCCGCTGCTGGAATCTGCTGGAATTGTGTACGGTCGTCTAGGGACCATTATCGGCGTCTGAATGTCCAGAATCCGATCTATTTGCTCTATTTCGAGACCACGACGATCCTGTCTTGCAACAAATCACTGTTGCTGTCAGGCCTTTGGCCCAATGCGCTCGCTTGTATCCATTTTTGATACCGCCAACCTGCACGAGGCTCTCATACTTTCTCCATTGGGTAAGGACGTGTTTCCGTTCGGTAGCATGTGTCTGCGACTATTATGCGGTACGTCTCCCGACCCTGTAGAACACTCAGTAGTGTGTTTGAGCTGACCATGTCTGTCCCTTCGTAGCACACATAGATCACTTTGCTGTACACATTACGCCGCACGGCATTTGCGCATGAGCTGACAAAACTGCAGTTCACGTATATATGTTCGACCACCCAGAGGGCCATATCCCCAGGCTCCCCTCCAGCAACATGCAAGCAGCTCACCTCTCTGACGATGACGATGACATCGAGAACGAGCTGTGTTGTCCGCTCGTCCGGCAGCACTTGTGCGACTGTCCCCGGCACTGTCGCCCTCTCAAGCAGGTCTCTGATCGCACCTTCCGATCGCACCGCCAGTACCGCACGACACCCGACCAGCTTTTGATCATCTGGGTGGACCCCACCGTCCCGAACCCAGTCATTGGCTGACATCTCCCACCTCCGGCTCCTGCGCCAGCCACCGCGGCTGGTCCAGCTTCACAGGTCAGTTGCCCATATATCCTGGCCACGTCCCTCCCTGATCTAATATATATATGCGTAGACTGTTAGTGAAGATGATGGTCTCGACGACGAGCTACCACCGCTCATCTGGGTGGACTCAGATTCAGACTCTGATGACAACAGCAACGAAGACAATGGCTCCGCCACATCGCGGTCACAATCGTCGCACTCCGGCTCTTCGCGCAGCTCTGATTCGAGCTTGGGTTTCGACTCAGATTCTGACTCGGATTGGTCCCAGCATGGCCGTCGCTCTTCTCCTATACTATACTTGGGCAGGGCATTGCGGTACGTCCTTTGCGTTGCATAGTATAGACATAACGCTCATTTGATCCTGTTCATGTAGGCTTCCCCGAGTCCTTCATTGGGACGGTTCTCTCCCATGAACCACTCACCTCCACAGTCTGAGTCTCGCATGAACGTGGACCAGCCGCGTCTTCCTGATCCTGAGGAGCCTGAGCAGGAGGAGGACGAGCAGGAGGAGGACGAGGAGGAGAATCCCGAAGTCGGCCGCACGGAGGACCAGGGAGCACCTCAGGAGGCATACCGCCGTGAGTTCCGCAGGGGACAGGCATTCGTCGAAGCTCTCGAGAGCGCGCAGCTCAAGAACTCAGGCCTCGATGACGAGGCACCCACTCACCTGCTCGCACCCCCTCACCAGACTCCACCCATCAGCCCAGCTGAGTTGGCTGGCATTCGCATGTACCTTGCACGGGGGGATGCCTCCGAGGCTAACTATGCTGACGTCCGAGCTGCCTGCATGGACCTCCATCCCGAGCCGCCGATTCCCCCATATGAGGCAGTCAAACGCCAGGTCGCGAAGGTCACCGGCATTACGCCCATCTGCACCGACATGTGCAAGAACAGCTGCATCGCCTATACGGGTCCCTTTGCCAATCTGCTTGCCTGCCCATACAAGGGCTGTGGCAAGCCTCGGTACGACTCGGTTGAGTTTGAGCGCGGCCGGCGCGTTCCTCGCCGCATCCTTGTGACCTTCCCGCTCGGACCCCAGATCCAGGTGATGTGGTCTTCGCCGGAGAACGCTCGTCTCATGCACCATCGTGCCACGGGGACACGCCGCCTTGATGAGCGGCTCAAGAATGGCGAGGTGATCGAGGTCCTCGACAACATCTACTCTGGCAGTGCCTACCATGACGCTGTCCAGGCTGGGGACATATCCGAGACGATGATACCGTCCTCATGTTCGTGGTCGACGGTGCGCAGCTCTACGCGAACAAGCAGTCGGACTGTTGGTTTTTCATTTGGGTCCTCCTCGACCTTCCTCCCACAGTGCGCTACCAGAAGCGCTATGTGATCCCTGCAGCCGTCGTTGGAGGCCCGAAGAAGCCGAAGAACCTGGACTCCTTCCTTTTCCCCAGCCTGGACCATGTCGCAGCGCTGAAGGATGAGGGGCTACGCATCTGGGATGCAGTGGAGGAGCGTGAGTTCTCATCGCGACTCTATGTGCTGCTGGTGGGAGCAGACTCCCCAGCCATGGCTTACCTGAATGGCCTCGTTGGGCACAATGGGAGGCATGCATGTCGCATCTACTGCGGACATTGTGGTCAGCACAAACCGGGCCAGGGCACTTACTATCCTGTGTTGTTGCTGTTGAACTCGGAGCTCTATCTCCGGTTCCTTTGACGGCGTCAAGTTCATATTTGCACGCAAGGACGCGTGCAGTGCACCCTACCAGCGCCTCGACGCGCTAGCTGACGCCCTTCTTCCTTTCCGATATATCGGCGCTTCTTTATGTTTTCCATCTCCCGGGATTGAACTCTTGACCTCCGCACTTTTCGTGCATTTTTCTTTTCGCTCTTTGTTGATTTTCTTTGGCGCTTTTCTGGCTGTGGTTGTTACAACTGTATAGCTTATGTAACACGCACCGTAAACAGCGCGCTCGTCAAGCTCTGGGGTCCTTAGACTTCACAGAGCTCGACATAGGTGTGTAGATTCGCTTTTGTCAATATATCAGACTTCACAGAGCTCGACATAGGTGTGTAGATTCGCTTTTGTCAATATATCAGACTTCACAGAGCTCGACATAGGCCATTGTGATCGCTCTGAGGCACACTGCAGCCAACAGTTGCGGCCGAGCACAGGCGACGACTCGGGCATGGGCGATCGACATCTGGCTTGCGGTGAACAAGAAGGCCGAGGACGCGCAAGCGGCATATGAGGCGAACCTGGAGCAGGTACGGGTCACACGCAACAAGACAGATTATGAGAAGGAGCGGCTCGCAACGGGCATCGGCAAGCCCAGCATCTTCAGCGGTCTCCCACACTTCCTTGGCACTCCCGGCGGGTTAGTCCTCGACATGATGCACTTGATTTTGGTGAATGTCACTGACATGCTTCTCAGGTTCGTGCTCGACTTGATGCATCTGATCACGCTCAACGTCACTGACCTGCTTCTCAACATATACCACGGCACCTTCGAACACGACGAACTTTCTGCCCCCATCACCTCTTGGACATTTGCTGTGTTCCGCAACAAGGATGTCTGGAACGATCATGGACAACTAGTTGCCCAGGCGACTCGCTATCTCCCCGGCTCATTTGACCGACCTCCACGCAACCCAGTGGAGAAGCTCTCAAGCGGCTTCAAGGCTTGGGAATTTCTCCTGTATTTCTACGGACTCCTCCCCATTCTCCTCCGCGGCCTTCTCCCTGACGACCTCTACATCCACTTCTGCAAGCTCGTGTCCGCAGTTCGCATCATGCTCCAGTACCGCATACCCATGAATCAACTTCCTTACGCCCAGCAGCTACTCCTCGAGTACGTCGAAGAATACGAGGAGAAGTACTACCAGTGCCGCCTTGACAGGCTCCATTTCGTCCGTCCCAGCCTTCACACCCTCACGCACCTTGTCACCGAGGCTATCCGTATTGGGCCCGGCCCCCTGGACTCCCAGTGGACTCTCGAAAACTATATTGGCAACATAACCCGTGAAATCAAGCAACATGTAACTCCGTACGCAAATGTTTCCGAGCGCACGCTGCGTCGCTGTCAAGTCAATGCTTTGAAGGCAATGATCCCCGCCCTCGCTGACGCTGCGTCACTCCCAGATACTGCAGTCCCACTTGGAGATGGCTATGTCCTCCTGCGCGCTCGGGCACGTTACCGCGAGAGCGTACCTGATGCTGAAGGTGCGGCTATCTGTGCATACGTGACCGGCAATGGCATTGAGCTCAAAGACCCCCGGTGGGCTCCTGTTGTGCGCCGCTGGGGACGTTTGCTCCTTCCCAACGGGCAGATCACGCGGACGGCATGGAAGGAGCGGGATATCGAAGAGAAGGGTCGGGACCTGCGCCGTCTCCCTCACATCCACTCTCCTTCCCACTCGGGTCCCTGCACAACTTCGCATCCCGCGGTAAGGGTGACAGGTTGTTCGAAGACCCTTGCCCTTGGAGCTTGCAGGCGACTTCATGAGCGAGGGCATTCACGAGCCGCGGATCGCGCAGCAGAAGCCCGGGAAGGTCTGCCGAGAGCTGGTCGAGCACAGGTCCCTTGAGGAACCAGGCAACAGCTCGCACAAGAGATGGCTCAAGGGAGGGGAGGAGCGACGCCACGAGCTTGTTCATGGACTCGGCATCGAGGCTAAGCTTCTTCGGAGGCTCAGCCATGTTGTCCGGGGAGACGCAGGAGATGGCAGGTGCTTCGAAGTCGCCGACACCGAGGACAATGTCCAATGTTGCCTAGGATAACACTGCAATAATATGGTGATAAAAGACTAAATTTCATCTGACTGTTCTGGTGGGCAATATTGAGACAACAACGGGAATGTTAACTAGAATTTGGTTTGTTTGCTGGCATGGGCAATATTGTGAACATATTTGAACCGTTGCTTGCATGTTG
>WJSG01020953.1:0-42033 GCA_016618145.1 Sanghuangporus lonicericola
ACGTGAGCGAGATGCCCGCAATGCCGTACGGGTTCTGGCCCGGGGAGGCGATGTGGACGGACATCGAGAACCTCATGCCGGACGACTTCAACCTGAGTTCGATCCCTCCTGTCGAACTTGGGCTCGGGCAGTTCGAGGCGGTCTCCCAGCAGGAGTCGGTGTCGACCGGGTGCGGCGAGTGGATGGGCCCGTACGGGCACGCCGGCGGGGCGCAGCACGGCGTGGACTACCCGGCCGAGCACGAGATGATGCCGCCTGAAGAGCACGACTTTGACGACGCCGCAACGCCTGGCGGGCCGGACAGCTTCGCAGGCATGTTTGGGCACGAACACATGAACTGGTGATGACTCGGTCGGCTCGCGCTGGCGTGGGTCGACGCGCTACGGACGCTCAGCTGTAAGATTATTTATTATTGCACTCACCTCTCTACCGTCTCCCTCATCCCATCCACGCTACGTTTCCCGCACGCATCCCCTCCTCCATCCTGCGATCCCGTTTCCGCTGGGGTTTATTTGTACAGGCGTTGCCTCTCGTCTTCCTGGGCCGCCCCGTGTATTCTCAGTTTGTGTTCTGTTCCGGCCACACTGTAGTTTTAGCTTCAGCCTTCTCCCCGTCTTCCTCTGTCGCAGCTGTACCACCTCCCGCCCATCCCCGTCGGATTTCGTATTCGTAGAGGTCATTGTCAAAGCGTGCGTGTGGTTTAAAAGGGTAGAGGAGAACAAAGGTCGCTAGGGAGGGTAAGTGGTCGTGAGCCTCGCGGTTGCCTGGCGTTGCCACAGCGCTTCATTGTCCTGCACTCACCTCGTGCATTGTCCCTTGTACTTCGCTCCCATCTCCCATCTCTTGCGCAGTTTCTTTGTTCGTTCGCTCGTTCGTGGAAGCTGCTGCCATGAACGCAAGGATGCCCCATATTCTCCCCCATGGACGCGTCGATGCGCAGCAAGACGCGTTTGACGATGGTGCGCCTGCGACGCAACGCAACTTGGACTTGACGTGAAGCGGGAGATTTGAGAGAGAGAATTGATGTAAACTCACTGAGGTACGAAGAGCCTCTGTTCCTTCCCGCCGCTCCTCTGACTCCCGAGACGTTAACCGCCGCGTCGGTCCATTCTACACATGCACTCCTCTTCTCCGGATTCCAGCCAGCCAAAGTCCAAGGATACGACCGTGATCAGTGCGACGCGAAGGGTAGAGATGCCAGACATGGTGGAAGAGCGTATACGTGGACACGCCAGGGCTTACTTCGCCTCGTCGCCTCAGAAGGTTCTCCGCCACAACGGGTCCGGAACGGCCGGGTCGCTGTCATCATTCGTCCATGGCCTCGGTGCGCCGCGCTGCCCGCCATGCTCACGCTCCTGGTCTTGCCTGGCTGTCGAGACTTGATGGACACAGGTTCTCCTGCAGGTGAGTCTCTCGCGTCTTACTAATATTCTGTGTACTCTGAAAAGCGCGCGAACTTGACTCGCGTGTGCATCGAGTCGAAGAGAGGTGGTGTCTCTCGCGGGCGAGCGGAGGAGAGCTTGATGCGACCGACGAGTCACTCCGCGTATTTCAGCCAAGGTCCCCGAGCAACATGCGCGACGCGTTCGCATGGGTACTGATTGGCGTATAAGTATGTCGCCTGTGTAGACCGCGCGCGCGGCGGGCGTCCCGCCTTTCTTGTCCGCGTACGGGATACTCGGAAGCAGGAGCGAGGAAGGGCTGGATGAACAAAGATGGACGAGGTCGAGGTGAGCATGCTGCAGACCTGATCAATACTGCGACGTCGTTGCTGAGGCCTTCTAGCCCAGGCTTCGCTCAGGCTTTTGTAATAATATATCTTCATTGAAAGCAATCTAGCTCTGAACATGGCATCGCGTTCGTAGTTGAAGGGTTGGAAACAGAGCGAGCAAGCCACCTGCGGGTCCCATAAATTAGACTGCGTCCGCCCAAGCATGCATAGTCTGGTGCCCGCCGCCGCGTGGTTAAGTTCTCCTACTATGCTGGCTCGGTCCCGGTCTTCGAGTGACGAGTCAAGTACAGCATACTTACTCGCAGCGAGCCGCTGCGTCCCGGGCGTACAAGCTGTGCTCGTGTTGTTGTTTATATACGACGTGATCGCCGTCTCGGTGTCGCTCGGAAAGGCAAGTGGCGGCCGTGCGTTGCTTGTTCGCTTCCATTCGCCACCGCCGATCGTGGGGCGCACGTCAACCACCCTTGACCACATTAACGTCATGCATCATGTCTTTCTTTGACTTATACAGATGCGCTGCGGTTGCGGTTTGCTAACCTTCCGCGGCAAGTGGCGGGCCTCGGACATCTGTCCTCCAGAATCCCCGCGCCGGCGCACTGAGCTCTGATCCGACCGGGAACTTGAACTTGAACTTTCCCGTCGCCGAAGACGTCGACTCCTGTCTATAAGTGATCGCAAGGTACTCTGGGTGCGTCCCGTCTCAGCATGAATCTGATTATCCTTGCGAACCGACAGCGAACTGTGGCATAACAAGAACAATCTATTGTGCGACGAGGACGCGTTCAGCCCTCGTATGTATAGTACACGAAACTTGGATTCCTGAACTCCTCTCCCGTAACCCATTACGTTCAGCCACACCTCTGTCCCGCCCAATACCGACTCGGACGCGCCCACTATCCTCAGGTGAGGTCCGCCGTAACCTCACCGACAGGGAGCAGGATCTGCACGTCGGTTCCCTCACATCTCCGGAGACTTCCCTTACCAGTCCCTTTCGGGTTTGCTCCACTCGTCCGATTCATCTCCAGGCCTGTCCCAAGCATGCGGCGCGTTGTCCAAGTCAACGCAGATAACGCGGGCCGGGCCCCTCGTCTGGCAGCGTCCCCAGGCAAGTGTCATACGACGCAGGGCAGGAGCAGAGCGCATACATTCTCGCACACGCTGGGGGAGATCGTGCCGCGACAGCTCGTCCTGCATGTGGCAGACCGCGTCTGCTCCGTGTACGTCAGGAGATCCGCACTCGTCGCCTTCGAATGGTTCGAGTGGTGCGTATTGCGTCTCCCCATCGTGCTGCGTGCGGCTGTTCACGCAGCGGAATTCGAGATGCAGGGAGGTTGCGAGCAAAGTGGATAGCGTCTCTGCGACATGGTCCTATGATATGGCCATGGTACCGGCGCGTCAATATTTGAATCTAATTGATCGTGCAGTTGATGCACTGGTTTACTCACAAAGCACTCCTCGAAATCGAAGCGGTCCTCTACGATGTTCAAACGTAACTCGAGAGTCTCCAACGACTCGCCCCACCCGGTAGACGCAGACGGTAGGAGTGGGATATACCCCCTCGCGCGATAAATGTCGGTAGCCAGCCGGAGGAACGACGGTCGCCAATCCGAGAGTACAACTGACAGCATGGCCAACTCTGTCGCTCGCCTTCCTCCGGTGCTGAAAAGGTGCACCCTGGCCACCGGACACGCGAGCCCGGTCGCGTAGGCACCGATGACGGTACCCTTGAACGAATCCAGCATCGGCCAACTGTGCCCTGCGCCCTCCTGGTCCCGCTGGTTAGTGGCACGGCAGTCCTGAGGGGTCTGAGTCTTGTTCACGATCTGCCCTCGCAGGATGTCCTCATCGTGCCGGTGACGCGTATGGCTCGTATCGTGTGTTGCCCCGAACTGAATGCCGCGCAGATGTGGAGCAGACACAATGAATGG
The DNA here is from genome assembly GCA_016618145.1 of Sanghuangporus lonicericola. Lineage (NCBI taxonomy): Eukaryota > Fungi > Basidiomycota > Agaricomycetes > Hymenochaetales > Hymenochaetaceae > Sanghuangporus > Sanghuangporus lonicericola. The sequence continues at coordinate 3,661 of WJSG01020953.1, forward strand.
CTTCATGTAGGGCATGAACATGCGATACATGGGAAGGATCAGCTTCCTGAGCCGGGGATACTCGTATGCGCGGCCAGGCCTGACGATCAGGTTGAGTCCTCCGTTCAATTCGAGCCGTTCCAATGTGGTCCTGTGTTGCGAAGAGAGGTACAGGGGGTCTCTTCTACGGCTATACCCGACTCCGGCATCGACGTGGTAGTCAGGAAGATCGATGGAGAGTGAAACGAGGGGGGCGCGGGACTTTCGCAGCGCGATGTCGAAGATCTGATAGCCATCTGTGTCTGCGTCTCCGGCGACGCTGCCATCCTCCGCTACCCGCAACACTCGCAGAGAGGGGAGGGTAGATATCACTGCGGCTATTTGCCCGACGATCGCTCGCGGCGAATTCGCGCTGAAAACGACGTCGAGCGTGTGGAGGGTTGACAAGCCCTGGAGCACCTCGCAGAAGGGTCCGACGTGATCAATCCCATTCTCGATATCGTGAAGCCTGAGAAGGAGACTCTTCAGGAGAGGGAGTCGGACGGATGGGTCGGCAAGCATGAAGAGACAGAAGGAAGGAATGTCTTCACCGAGAAGCTCCACGGTGCCAGCAAGCAGGTATTTGGTCCCTTCGAACTGCATACGCTTGGACGTTCGTGTTATCGCGGAGATGATGCTTCGAAAGCCGGGGCGCTGCTCATCTGCTACAATATTCGTGACGGCAGAGAGAATATCGCAATTCAATTTGATGGGGTCGGAGTGTGACATCAGTGGCAACTGGGCTGTCCAAGCGGGGGTCAGTCTCTTGTAGAATCATGCTCGATAGGAAAGCTACGCGTACTTGTGTCAGATTGGTCAGTACAATGTTTGATATCTTGATAATACTTGGGGACACCTTGCCGCCTGTTCGAGACTTATGTGGAGAGGAAGAGAGAACAATATCAATTTAATGGGCCGACAAGTATGTAGATAGATCTTAACCCTAACCTTCTCCAACAAGACGGGCGTCTGTATTGCCTTCTAGGGACAACCGCCATCCTCCTCTCGAAGCTCTCGTCGAACCGCGGTCCTGGTTCCATATCGTCTCTGGTTATGGGCTGCTTCTCCTTCTCCAACTCGTGCTCGCCTGGACTCCGACCGCGACTCCCGTCTCGATTACTGCGTCGCCCTTCTCTGCCGTCGCCCGCCATTCCCTGCCAGCTCCAGTCTCTGCCTGTTCGCCCCGTATCCTCCCCGGAATCCTCGCGCGAGTCGCCGTCTGTTTGGGCGCTGCTACCACGCCCAGTCGCTGGACTTGTCCATACCCAGCCTGCCACCTCCGGGAACTTTGCTCCAGCCTCAGGGTCTCGCCTCGGCGGACTCATCGTTTTTAAGCGGATCTGGTGCGTCGCGCGTCAGCATGACCAAGTCCTTGAACATCTTCGCCGTTCGCTATCTTGCATCGCAACCAGATGGGAGTGTAGTTGGCTTTCGGAGTCTGACAGGTTACGGTGAGTCCTCCGCGTACTGTTGGTGTCTTCGGTCAGTCGATCGCGAGACCGGGAGTATGCGCCTGAGCGTGAACTTGGGGAGCCGGGGTCTCTTGCGCGCGGGGGTACCAGGCTCTTGTGCGAGCTCAGCTGTCGCGCCTTCGGCCGACAGTCTCGCCGCTCGTTCCAGGAGGTGTACGACGCGCTGGCATCTGCAGCAGCTCTGCAGCCAGTGGGCTGTCTGGAGCGTGTGGAACGGCACGTCGCATGCGATCTATGCCGTGCGTTTCTTTTCCGACTACGATACGCGGAGGAAAGGAGAGGGCAGTGGGCACGGGCGGCGAAGGAAGACGATGCCTCGGAGGTGAGCAGACATGACGATAAGTACGAACCCTCGCTTACATTGACCCGTTCAGGTTCGTCGTTTCTCTGTTGTAGTCACCATGGGTGTCAATATAGCCGTCTTCGGGATACAGCCTAAGTGTGCTCGTGCGCAGCGAGCTCGGAACGAGACCCGCGCAAGGATGTAAGCCGACATCGTCCGTGTACGACGTGATCGCCATATCAAGTCGCTCAGTACCGCAAGCGGCGGACGTCCACACAACGTCGTGTCTCGTGTCTCGTGCGTATGTGACTGGCTGTCGAGCCGCTGCATCTACTGACCCATCGCAGACCCCGGTCCTCCATCAGGAACTTTGCGCAGGCTCGGGCGTACGAGTGTCGAACTCGACTTCACTGCTCCCACCGGGGAACGGCGACAATCGCAAAACAGCATCGGAAAGCGTGCGGAGCGGCAAGCGCCACGCGGCTGGAAGATCACGCAACGCGTCTTCATATGTGCAGTCGATGTACGCACTCGTTGAGGTATGCAGATACGTTTGCCTTCTGCTCCGATCGAGACTGATCCGTCGGGTCGCATTCACAGCCTTGCAATCCGAGCGTATATGGACACGTGAAGTCTACCTGCGTCGCCGCTTTGTCCCTGAGGCTGTCCGCCACAGACGATGAACTCGCCATTCGTGCACGGACCCCGCTTTGGTCGGCCGTAATCTTGAGCAGCTGCCGCTGGCGTGCTCGTGCAGTTCACTATGACGAGCCCTGGAGGATGTCTCGCCTTTCAGACGGGCGAGTCTGCCGCATCAGGCGTTCGTTGTCGACCAGTGCGAGTATGCAAGCCAGGAACTAGACGGCTGCAGCGAAGGCCTCTATCAGATACTCTCAATTGACGCGCCTGGTGAGTCCAACAGCTCGCGAACGAACAGACAGCGGGCTGATGTCTGTGCTGTGAACAGCGAGCAGTGGCTCGTTGCGGACTCGTCACGGCGTGGACGACACGTCGAACTACACGGGCGTGCGCCAGCCTACCGGCGCCTTTATTGGTCTGCCTATAGTATCATCTGCACGTCGTGTGCGCTGCGTCGTGCCCTGTCGCAACAATTGCCCACAGTCTGTCCTTCGCAAGCAAAGCTGGGCCGGCGTTACGGTACCATCACGCTTTTGAGCGCGAGGTAGTCGAGAACATACTCCTAATATACTGGTTTCCTACTCGGCTCCCTCGCGACTCGCGGAGAATCACGACATTCGTCTTGCAAGTCTCCGACAAACGGGCCTTGGGGATCGTCGTGTCGGCTCGGATGGGGGGTTCTGTCAATGCTACCAGTCCGTCGCTGATGTACACCAAACTTTGATGCCTCATCCCTTCTCTCATTCAACACGACATATCCCGCCTGTTTCAGAGACGCCTTTGCCCTCCATTCGCACGATACCCCTCCCAGATTTCCTGTATACCGTTCCGACCGCGCACTCCCGTCGCTCCTACTGCATAGCCGAAGGCGAGGAGCCGCTGTAGATTGGCCGACATAAGGCGGCTCTGCGCAGCGGATCCGCCAACCTAGTCCTCCTACACCAGTCCGCAACAACGTTGCCACAGCCATCCGATTAGATTCCAGGCCTGACCCACGCATGAGGCGCCTTGTCCAAAACCACGCAGAATACACGTTCCGGGCCTCGCGTCCAACAACGTCCCCAGGCGAGGGCCATACGACGCAGGGTAGAAGCGGAGCGCATGCATTCTAGCACGCGCCGGGGGAGATCTTCTTGGAGCAGCTGGTCCTGCAGGTAGCAGATCCCCAATATGCCATCATAAGGTCTCTCGCATTCGTCGCCTTCGAATGGGTCAAATGGGAGGTGCCGACCTTCCGCGCGCTTCCGTCGTATGTTCACGCAGCAGAATTCGAGGCGCATGGAAGTGACAAGCAAAGTGGATAGGATGCTTTTGATATGAGTCTGTGGCACCACCGTGTGTTAGTGAAACCGTAGATTCATAGCGCAAATGTAGAAGCTCACAAAGCACTCCTCGAAATTGAATCGTTCCTCTGTTATTATGTTGAGACGCAACTCGAGAGTCTTCAACGAGTCGGCCCAGCCGCTAGACGTAGACGGTAGGATTGGGATGTATCCCCTCGCGCGATAAACCTTCGTAGCCAACCGCAGGAACGAAGGTCGCCAATCCAAGAGCACGAGTGACAGCATGTCCAATTCTCTCGTTCGACTTCCTCCAGTACTCAGAAGGCGCACCTTTGCCACTGGACACGAGAGCCCCGTTGCGTAGGCACAAACGATGGCACCCGTGAAGGACTCCAGCATCGGCCACCTCTTGGCCTCTTGATCTAGTACGTTACGGTAACGGCACTCCACCGGAGTCATAGCCGAGTTTATTATCTTCCTCTGCAAGATGTCTTCCTCGTGCCCATAATACCTATAGACATCGTCTATTCCAAATCGGAGGTCGCGCAGTTGGGGGGCGGAGATGATAAGTGGTTTCAAGTAGGGCATGATGATGTCGTGCATGGGGAGGATGAGCTGCTTGAGGTGAGGATATTCGTATGTGCGTCCAGGCCTGGCGATCAGAATGAGTCCTCCGTGCGCTTCGAGTCGCTCCAAGGTCGTCCTCAGACGTGAGCAGAGGAAAATGAGATCTCTTCTTCGGCTATACTTGACTTTAGTTTCCCGCGAAGGTTCATATGAAGGAAGGCCGAGGCGAAGCGAAACAATAGGGGCTCGAGTATTTCGCAGTGCGATTTCGAAGATCTGATCGCCATTTGCTGCCGCGAAGAATCCATTTTCGGATAACCTCAGAACTCTTGTGGAGGTAAGTGATGCTATCGCTGCCGGTATTGCGCTGCGAGCGGATTGGGATGACCTTTCGCCCAAGGTGATGTCGAGCTCGTAGAGGTTCGACAAGCCCCTGAGCATCTCGCAGACGACCTCGACATGATCCTCCTCCTTGAGTGCACACAGGCTGAGAACGAGGGATTTCAGGAGCGGAAGTCGCCTGGTTTTGTCCGCAAGCATGAAACGACAGAACGATAGTATGTCGTCGAGCAAGAAGAGCGCTACTGTGCCAGACAGCAGGTATTTGATCCCTTCGAAGCGCATGCGTTTGCAGGTTCGTGAGATTGCGGAGATAGTGGGGACGCCTTTGATCTCGCCCTCTGCCGCGAATTTCATGACGACGCAAAGGATGTCGCCATTCAGTTTGATGTCAGCGACGTCGGGATCTGACATCGGTTCTGCTAGGCTGTGTGCACCACGAGTGGGTAATAAGCTCATGCATTCGGACTGGTCGAAGAATCTACGCTTACTCGCCTGAATGCCTTCACGACGATGTGTTCCTGTTACAGTGTCTGCTCAAGGGTACAACCTAAGTATCGTCCATAGGTCCAGGACAACTCTCAGCCCCAGTGAGAGTAGCTCGGTTTTGCAACGTTTTGGACAGTTTGCGCAGGTTCTCTCCAGGTTCTTGGACGTTCTGTCAAGTTCAGTGGCGCATATTCGTCGCGAATGTTCCCAATCTGGGATGCGTCGAACCCGATCTGGCCAACGTTGTCGTCGTAGATTAGCCTGGTCCTATCGTGCGCGTGAGTTCGTCGACGATACCGCATACTAAAAGCAAGCGATATATAAGTGAATCCGCCACGTACGCCCACGGTAAATTTACTTGTAGGACGATGCGTTAATATGTACGTGACTGCGTCTCTCTCGCAACTCTCTCGTCTCGCTGCGTTCGCACTCGAATATGTTCCCTTACGTCATCCACTCGTCTCGGGACGTACTTAGACGGGTCCGAAATGTCTGTGCATGCACAGTGTCTCTCTTCTTCTACGTCCACCATCCTCCCCGGCTGCCGTGCACTACTACCCTCTAGCCGCCCTGCGGGAACAACGCGCATACATGCGGTGAACAGTCTCCGGGCTCTGCATGAGACCTCCACCACCGGCGACTCTCACCTCGCCTCCGTGCTCGCGCATACAATGACCAGTACGTACGTGCGTCATGCGCTGCATATCCTTTGCAATACTGACGCCATGCGCTCGAGTAGACCTCCATGATGCGAGCCATACAGGGGACCTTGGCCTCGGGTGCGTCCTTAGGTGAGTGGTCGCCATATAGACCGTCGCGGGCGCGTATGTACGGTGTGCGGAGTCGCCGGACATGCAAGGTGCGGCGTTGCGTATGGGAGATTGTGTCAGGTACGTGTCGGCGAGGTTCGAGCGCAGTTGGCAGGCAAGGACGGGAGGGGCGGGCAGCGGGCAGCGGGCATGTCGCGACTCGTGCAGGTGGACAGTGGATGGGAGCGCGTCGCGCGCAGATCTGGGCAGTGGGAGCGGGCGAGGAACCCAGGAGATTCAGAATCGACGGAGATCGACGGAGAACTAATTTGTAGTTTCCGAACGTTTCTGAATACATGCCTTGTTCCTAAAACCAATCGAAATGTCTGCAATCGTTAGAGATGCCTACAAAACGCAAATATTTGTTCCCTCCGGCCAATATTAGTTTGCCCTGGATTTCGGCCGTTTGCTCTCGTTCCGGTGGAGCAAAACCGTCCAAAACTTTGCAAAACCGAGCTACTCTCACTGGGTCTCAGCACTGCAATGACTTGTGCCGCAACGAGGCAAATATAGACCGACCTGAGCAACGTTGAACTACGTGACACGAACTTGTCGGTCATCGATACCACGGTCCTCTGAAGGTGAAGGAGGTTGCCCGCATGAGGTCAATCTATAGCTCCAGATGAATTAAGCGCTCTATGTACATTTCGACAGAGCAGGCTCTCATGATACTGTAGTGTACACAAGACATCAGTGATATCGACTCGGGCCAGTTTATTAGTAGACTTTAATATCTGTAGTAGACTTCGCTTTACTTCTTCTACTAGATCGGAGTCCTCTCTGGTCTGCCCAGGCACAGACTCCTGGTCCGGCATGGATTTGGGGCAAAAGCACATGTCTGGCACTGTTGGACCATCACAGTAGACGATAGATGTCTCTCCTTTGACACAGTTGAGCTGCAATCCCTCCGACAGGTCCTAGAAAGGATGACCTGAAGCCCTGAGAAGCGCAAAGGTATCCTTTGTGTGCCCATGATTATGCGACGCTGTGAATGATACATTTAGAGTCCACGAGATACTTAGTTGCATCGGCTCACGTACCAATGCATCATAGAGCGTGTCTATTTCCCTTTCCGAGATTTCAACTTTCAGTGTCTTCTTCGGGCCCACATTCTCCAAGATCTCCAAAAACATTTGAGTGAGGTTGCGGTCCGACAGCCTCCCAGGCGGCACCTGCACCGCCAACTCCTGGATGCCGCCGCCGAACAGGCCACGATAATCGTGCACGACGTCCATCGGCCCGCTCAGCGACCTCAGCCCCCGAAATGCGCATGTCTGGGCGTCCGCGGCTTCCGACGAGGACCCGTGGCGGTCGTGGCGCGAGTCGGGAAGTGGCGGCAGTAGAGTACGGGCCCGGATGACAACGGCGCTGGGCCGAGGAGAGGAGGCCCGAGCAGGACTGCACGGGACGCTCGTATGCGGGGGGCCTATCGTGTCCGGCCGATGCGACTGGGGTGCGGGAGGAGGACCAGCCTGTGTCTGAGGGGATGGTAGAGTCGAGGACGTTGGCGACGTCTGGGGGTCGGTTCTGGGTGTCTTCGAGGAGCCGTCTGTGATGATCAGCTCCTCGATATTGGTCGGAATGTCGCAGAGATGGTTTCTTGAGCGGTCGAAAATTGAGGACGCACCTCGATGCCCGGGCCATCCTGTCATTTATTGGAAGTGCAGACAAGGAGGGCTTCGACGGGGATACGACGTCTCCTGATAGTATCCGGGACGGCATGTCGACTGGCGGCGGCATACGTATATGCAAAGTACGCCCGAAGGAGTGGATAGTGGGCTCGTGAATAGGCGGGGACAAGCGTGCTCTTGCGACTTGAGAGAAGCGCAGTGCCTTCTCGAGCAGAGTGTCGTAGGCTCTTGCAATGCAATCTGTGACACGTCTTGAAGATGGAAGGGGTACTGTGGCGACATACATATCAAAGACGGCTCACCGCTCGACGACTCGATACCTGCAGGTGGCGGCGCGAGGCTCCTGGTCGCGAGGATGACAGGGTGCGCGAGAGCGGGCGTCGCTATTGTAACTGCGTCGATCCTCCATCGAGGGAGCGCAATGTCGGTTATTCAATATCATCGGAGGGCTATTATCGTCGTGCCACGAGGGAAACCGCATGTAGCATTGGTAGCTTCATCGTAGTTCGTCGACATGCTCCCTAGAGCAACAATTCAGTGTTGGATGAGCAGAACAGAAGTAGTGAGAGCCGATTACCGTGTCCCCTGGCTGGAGTGACGACTTGATTGAATGTTCGCCCGTCCAGGGCAGAAGAGATAGTGAACGATTCTCGTTGTGCGCCCGGGCCATCGGACGATCTATGACATGAACTTGTTCAAGTAGCACAGGGGCCAAATCGAATTAAGCTGGTAAAATCCGGAAGAGCAGAGTACATGATGGGGGAGGAGGAGGAAGTGCCGAGTCAGTCATGACAGTCTGTGAGTACCAGCAGTCTGTGGACGCCATAGCTTCGATCTCATCGTTCCGCGAGCGACCGTACAAGTTTCCATAATCTAAAACACATCACAAACAATCAGTACGGTTATCTCTTTTGTGACATGATATGCAGGAGGTGATCTACGTCGAGCATGACTATGGTGGGCGCGCGACTGTGCAAATCCTGAGCATGTTCGGTTTGTATGTCGAGATTATGAACCGCTGCCCGTGCACAAAAGCCTTACCATTAATGTGCGCAAGCTTGTGAGAAGTGAGGTAAAGCGCATGCCGAGTCGAAGTGTGAAGAGGAGGGAGAGGCGAAGCTAGCCAGCGCTATGCGCGTCTGCATTGCCTCTTGTGGCGCAGCGCCAATACTGGCGAACCGCCTCACCGAACGAAGACGGGACTTGTGCCGAGCCGTCTGGGTACAAGCCCATGGGGGACCAAGACTCTCGTCGAACTGTGGTCCTGTTTCCCTATCGTCTCTGTCTTCGGGCTGCTTATCCAACTTGGGCTCGACCTTTGCTCGGCGTGGGATTTCGACCGCGACCCCTGTCTCGTCCACTTCAGATGTGTCGCCCTTCTCTGCCGTCGCCCGCCGTTCCCTGCCAGCTCAAGTCTCTGGTTGTTCGCCCCGCATCCTCCCCGGAATCCTCGCGCGAGTCGCCGTCTGTTTGGACGCTGCTACCACGCCCAGTCGCTGGACTTGTCCATACCCAGCCTGCCACCTCCGGGACTTTGCTCCAGCCTCAGGGTCTCGCCTCGGCGGACGTTGGGCGGACTCATCGTTCACCAGCGGATTTGGTGCGTCGCGCGTCAGCATGACCAAGTCCTTGAACATCTTCGCCGTTCGCTATCTTGCATCGCAACCAGATGGGAGTGTAGTTGGCTTTCGGAGTCTGACAGGTTACGGTGAGTCCTCCGCGTACTGTTGGTGTCTTCGGTCAGTCGATCGCAAGAAGGGGAGGATGCGCCTGAGCGTGAACTTGGAGAGCCCGGGTCTCTTGAGACTTGCGCGCGGGGGTACCAGGCTCTTGTGCGAGTTCAGCTGTCGCGCCTCCGGTTTCGCCGCTCGTTCCAGGAGGCGTACGACGCGCAGCCCCGGAGCCAGTGGTCTATATGGAGCTTGTTGAACGGCACGTCGCATGCGATCTACGCCGTGCGTTTCTTTCCCGACTACGATACGCGGAGGAAAGGAGAGGGCAGTGGGCTGGGGCGGCGAAGGAAGACGATGCCTCGGAGGTGAGCAGACATGGCGATGAGTACGAACCCTCGCTGACATTGACTCGTCCAGGTTCGCCGTTTTGCTGTTGTAGTCACCGTGGCTCTCAATATAGCGCTCTACGGGGCATTTGTGCATTGCATAACGTATGCAGGTGGCGAAAGACAGCAAGAGAGCGCAATCGCTCGTGTGTGCGAATGGTGCGTCGCTTCAAGATCCTCGCTCCGCTGCTGTGAGTTCTGATTTGATTGCGGTCTTTGCGTAGGTACAGCTTGAGTCAGCATCACATCTGCGCCGGGATGCAGGCCGAAGTTGTCCCCTTCAAACGATGTGTTCGCCATCGCTATCAAGTCGTTCGGTACTGCAACTGGCGGATTTCCACGCAACGTCGTCTCGTGCGTATATGACTGGCTGTCGAGTCGCTGCGGTCCACTGACCTATCGCAGACCCCGGTCATCCGTCAGGAACCTGAGTCATCCAACGTTCGCGGCGAGTTAGACTCTGCCGACGTCACTGTTGTCCACGGAGAACCTCGAGATCTGTGAGTTCGCGTCCGAACGCGTCCCGAGCGGCAAGCGCGCGATGGCGCTGAGAGACCACGCAACACGTCTTCATATGTGCACTCGAGGTACGCACTCATTGACAACGTTGAGGTACGATGACACTTGGCGCCTCGTATGGACACGTCAAGTCTCCTGCGCCGCCGCTTTGTCCCTGAGGCCGTCCGCCACAACGGGACCGGCGGACTCAAGTCGAGAACGGACGCCGCCGATCTTGGGGGTGCACTTCGCACCGCACTTCGCACATTCCACGTCTGCCTTTTGGGACAGATTCTCTCCCTTGGTCATCTGTCAGCAAGCTTGGGTCAGTGCATCGCGCTTGGTAGGGACACAGATGGAAACGTCCGGCGAATTCGACGTAGACATCGACTTGCAATTGCGATTAGTCGACATGGCACGCTCGACTGCTCGACGACTCGCCGTTTGAGACTCTTCCTGGTGAGTCTGGGTCCTACCCTCAGGGCGAATCGACAGCACGCTGAGGTCCGGATTGTGGCATAGCGAGATGGACTGCGGAGTCGCTGCACGCACGGCGCGTTGAAGATGCCCAGGATGTATTTGGGACGCACCAGTACGCCGGACGTCTCCATCCTACCACGATACGCTCTAGAGGTTGCCAGTCGTTCGCTCATATACACAACGTTTGGATGCCCGAGTTTCCTCCCGTTTACGATGATGTTTCCCGCCTGTCCGCCTCCTCCCCAACTTGTACCGCCGACGGCCGACGACCGACGACGATTGATGGACCTCCTCCCCTCCATTCGCACGACCATCTTGTCATCTTCTCTCCCCACCGCGTGGACCGCCCAATCTCAACGACCCACCAGCGTCAGGTGATGGTCGCCGTAACCTAGCCGGCTGGAAGCAAGACCTGCCTCGCCGGCGCTGTCACGGCTTCGCCGGAGTCCTCCTTCACCAATCCCTGTCGGGCTTTCCCCACCCGTCTGAGTCACCTCCCGGCCTATCCCAAGCATGCGGCACGTTGTCCAAGTCAACGCAGATTACACGATTCGGAACCCTCGTCCTGCAGCGTCCCCAGGCAAGCGTCATATGACGCAGAGAAAGAGCGGAGCGCATGCATTCCCGCACGCGCTGGGGCAAGTCTTGTCGCAGCAACTCGTCCTGCATGTAACAGACCGTGTCCGCTCCGTATGCGCCAGGCAATTCGCACTCCTCGCCTTCAAATGGGTCAAATGGTGGGTATGGATTTTCCATGTGCTGCGTGCGACTGATCGCACAGCGGAATTCGAGGAGCAGGGAAGTTGCGGGCAAAGTGGATAGCGTCTCTGCGATATGGTTCTATGGCCCCGGTGCGTCAATATTCGAATCCGTTTGATCGTGAATTGATGCAGATCACTCACAAAGCACTCTTCAATATTAAATCGATCGTCTACAATGTTCAGGCGTAACTCCAGTGTGTCCAATGCCTCGGCCCATCCGCTAGACGTAGAGGGTAGGATTGGAATGTACCCCCTCGCACGATAGACCTTGGTTGCGAGTCGAAGGAATGAGGGGCGCCAATCAGAGAGGACAGTCAATAGCATGGCGAGTTCCAGCTTTCGCCGTCCTCCAGTGCTGAGAAGGTGCACCCTCGTCACTGGACATGAGAGGCCGGTCGCGTAGGCATCGATGATAGTTCCTTTGAACGATTCCAGTGGCACCAGCCAAGTCTTGTCAGTGGCCTCCTGATTAGTAGCACGCCACTCCTGCGGGGTTCGACTCTGGTCCGCGATCAGTCCTTGCAAGATGTCCTCGTCGTGCGAATGACGCGCTTGAAAATTATCCAATCCTCCGAATTGAAGGTCGCGCAGATTGGGGGCAGAGACCAGAAACGGCTTCAAGTAGGGTATGCAGAGATCGTACACGGGAAGTACAAGTTTCTTGAGGCGAGGATATTCGTACATGTGGCCCGGCCTGACGATCAGACTGAAATCTCCACCGATTTCGAGTCGCTCCAACGTGGACCTCAAACGCGAACAAAGGAAAATGGGGTCTCGTTTTCGGCTGTAACTGACTCCGGCCGCCAGCGCATCCTGGTAGATAGGGAGACTGATGGACAGCGATATGAGAGGGGATTGAATAGTTCGTAGTGCAGTCTCGAAGGCCTGATCGCCATCTACACTCCTCAACCTGCCGATCTCGGACAGGCTCAAGATGCGCAGGGAATTGAGTGATGCTATCGCTGCGGCCATTCTGCGGACAGCCCATGGCGGTGAAGTTGCATCGACAGTGACATCAAGCTCGTACAGGTTGGACAAGCCCTGAAGCATATCGGAGACCAGATCAGCATGCTCCTTCTCCTGTAACGATTTCACGCGCAGCATGAGAGCCTTCAGGAGAGGAAGTCGGGATTTGTCCGCAAGCATGAACCGACAAAATGAACAGATCTTTTCGATCCGGAAGAGCTTCACTGTACCCGATAGCAGGTATTTGGACCCTTCGAAACGCATACGCTTGCACGTTCTTGATATTGCGGAGATAGTGGGAAGGCCTGCATCTTTGTCATTTGCGACGAACTGAATGACTGCGCAAAGTATGTCGCAATTCAGTTTGATGAGGTTGTAGTCTGACATTGCCAGTCCTGAGCCGCTACGTAGAAGGTCACCCAGCTGTCGTAGGCTCGTGGTCCAAATATGTGCTTACTCGCAGTAACTCCTTGAGGACAATGCGATGTTGTATGTATCAAAGGTGCTGCCTACTGGTCTGCTAGTAGTAGCCCGTTCAGGACGACTTGAACCGTCAGCACTATAGTAAGTAACCTGCGACAAAGTGCGGAGATACGGTAGACCGACCTGAGTCGTTCTCCCTGTAGCAGTCAGTGATTGAAAGGTAGCACTAATTCACTGTTGTGCAAAGCCGAAGCTTCCGCCTACATGAGGTTAATCGACAGTTCCAGGTATTTTCCAGGCGCCTGTCCACGCGACATTGCCAGCCCGCACATTGACGCGGACGTCTACGACCACCACCTCCTCGTTTACGCATCCCCACCTCCTCGTTTACGCATCCCCACCTCCTCGTTTACGCATCCCCACCTCCTCGTTTACGCATCCCCACCTCCTCGTTTACGCATCCCTTGCAGACATATGAGATTCACGCGCAGCAGACCTTCCAAATTATGCCGCGGACCAACCAACTGCACGTTGCCGGACGCCTGATCATTGACCAGGGACCTGAGGAGCGCAAACAAGCGTTCCAAGTTGTCGGCAAAGGAGTCATCGTTCTCCTATTACTATACATGATATATCAACATTGATTTGCAGTTCCTGAAATATCTGACGTAGCGATTCCACAACTCCCCGTACTAGCAGATTACATCCGGAGAGATGTGGTTGTCCGGTGTGCCTCGACACAGCGACGTTAGGTGCCCCCTCAACCATAAGGACGACTTTGAGCGTCACTAATGCCATCATTTGTTTGCCCACGTCTTTCTATAGATATGGTATGAGCTCCGAGTCGTTACTGTATTAATGGATCGGGAAAGTTGACGTACGAGAGCTTTACACAACGCGTCCACTTCCCCTTCCGAGATTTCAACTATCAAACGGCTCGTCGGGCGCGAAGCTTCTATGACCTCTGCAAGCATCTTGGCCATCTCCTTTTCGGATAGTGTCCCAGGCGGCACCTGCACCGCCAACTCCTGCATCCCGCCGCCGAACAGGCCACGATAATCGTGCAAGACCTGTATCGGCCCGCTCAGCGACCCTAGTCCCCAATATACGCATGTCTGGGCGTCCGCGGCTTCCGACGAGGACCCGTGGCGGTCGTGGCGCGAGTCGGGATGTGGCGGCAGTAGAGTACGGGCCCGGATGACAACGGCGCTGGGCCGAGGTGAGGAAGCCCGAGCAGGACTGCACGGGACGCTCGTATTCGGGGGGCCTATCGTGTCCGGCCAATGCGACTGGGGTGCGGGAGGAGGACCAGCCTGTGTCTGAGGGGATGGTAGAGTCGAGGACGTTGGCGACGACTGGGGGTCGGTTCTGGGTGTGATTGAGGAGCCGTCTGTGATGATCAGCTCCTTGATATTGGGAATGGCGCAGAGTTGGTTGTTTGGGGTCGTCGAATACCGAGGCCGCCACCTCGACGCGCAGGCTTTCCTGTCGTTTAGTGGCAGCCCAGGAAAGGAAGGCTTCCACCGAAGTGAAGACTTCTGCTATCGGGGATGGCAGGCCAGCTGCCGGCAGCATTCACCCAACTGCGCGTCGGAAGTGGGGACGGGCCTCGTCGGCTGTTAGGTAGCCCAAGCGAATTCGTGCAAGTCGGCGACGGCGCAGTGCCTTTCCACGTAGAGACAGTCGTAGGATGTTGGAGCTCCAACGCAACCCATGGCGCATTTTAAACTGCAAAGAGGTAGTGGGAGAGGATACAAGAGGCGACTCACCGCTCGATGTCTGCATACCTGCGTCGCGAGGCTGCTAGCCTTGAGGTATGCAGAGTGTCCGAAAACGATCGTCGCTATTGTATCCGCAGTCACTCTCCATGTTGAGAGAGGAATGTAAGGTAGTCAGTATCGTCGAGGTCGATTATCGTTGTTCTCCGAGGGAGACCATATGTAGTGTTGGCGGCTTCATCGTAGTTCGTCGTCATGCTCCCTAGGACGACGACGCAGCGTTCAATAAGCAGAACAAAAGTATGTAGAGCTGACCACTATGTCCTCAGGTTGGAGTGTCGACTTGGTCGAGCGATCGCCCGTTCTGAGCGGAAGAAGTGGCGAGCGAGACTGTCGTTATACGCCTTTGAACGACTTGTGGCGTGATCTTGTATCGAGCGCACAGAATTTGAGGTCGAGACAAGCCAGTAGAGCCAGTAGAGAAGAGAACGGAAGGGGGAGGAAGTGCCGAGTCATGAAGGTCTGCGAATACGGTCAGTCTGTGGACGCCAGCTTCGATCCCATCCTTCCGGCGCCCAGTTTCCATGATCTGAAACACATCACAAATCCCATCAATCAGTACTATTATCTCTTTTGTGACATGATATGCAGGAGGTGACCTACGTCGAGTAGGACTACGGTGGCGCGACGGTGCAATCCCGGAGCATGTTCGTTTCGCATGTCGAGACTAGAACCGCTGTCCGGGGACAGGAACCTTACCATTAGCGTGCGGAAACCTGTTGATTTGAATGAAGTGAACTCAAGTGCATGCCCAGTTGAAGTGTGAGGAGAAGGGAGAAGCGAAGTTCAAGTTGGCCAGCATGCGCGTCTGCATTGCCTCTTGTGGCGCGGCGCCAATACTGGCGACTCGGAGCGGTCTACCGGCTGAGCCAGGGCTTGGACCGAGCGGTCTGAGTACAACCCCATGTTGGACCGAGATAGAAATCGCTGCAGATCACAGTATTTCAGGTCGGTAAACTCGACAGGACGTCCGAGTCCTAGCACTTGCTGCATGATCGTCCGAGCTTGATACGCTCTCGGCCACTGCTCCGGGCTTGGCGCCAATCTGAAGTGGCGCGCGGGCCGTCGCAGAGGTTGGGTTCCCTTCGCCGTCGCCCGCTCCCCGCCCGCTACAATCCTCAACTCACGCGCACCCTTGTCTCCCCCAGCCCACGCACCCGCCCGTCTGTGCTTCTGATCTTCGCCAACTCTGCGCCGCCCCTCTGCATACCTCCAGCCTTCCCATTCGCACATATTCCCGTGTGCGATGGCCGTTGTCTGCACCTACTGCGCGTATAGCGAGTTACAACACTTTTCTGCGCCGCTCCGCCTCTGGGTCCCCGTCCCTCGTCACCCCATACCCACCCCGACATCTCCGTGCAAGTCGCTGTCCTGTGACTCCTGTCAGGACGTTGCTATCACGCGAACTCACCCAGAAGGACGATATCCCGGCCGTTCGCTATCCTGGCGTATGTCATGATCGTTGAAGCACATGGCAATGAAGTTGGTTCTCGCAGGCTGACAGGTCACGGACCTCAGTGAGTCCTTCGTACCCTGCGGATAGGCTTTTTTCGGTCGGTGAAGAGCGAGAGCATACGCGTTAGTGGATTGATTGAGAGCCCCGGTCTTTCGCTCGTGGGCGAGTCATGCTCCTGCGATTCGCGGCACTCTCACTCTTTTAGGAGGTGTACGATGCGCATAGCGGCTATGGAGCCAATGATCCGCCTGCGTCGTCCGTAAATCTTCCGACCGACGGAGGTCAACTGGGAAGTAGGCCGAGAGGGACAATGACGATGATGACGAGGTGAGCAAACATTCTGCGCTTCACCATGACCAGGTCCCTGAACATCCCCGCCATTCTCTATGCCAGCTTCGTCATCGTTTGAGCCAGACGGGACCGCAAGTTGGGTTTCTTTGCAGGCTGGCAGGTCACGGTGAGTCCTTCACACCCTGTAGGTGGTCTTCCGTCGGTCGACTGCGAGAGCGAGAGCGTGCGCATGCGTGGAGTCGATGGATCTTCTGCGTGGGCGAGTCATCCTCCACGTTGGCTGTCGGTAGTGGACATGGACCCAACGACCCGTCTGGCGCATGTGTGGTCTACACTGTCCGTTGCTCAGACTAGTCGCAAACTCTCGCTGCAATATCCCTTGCGTCTCGCTTTTGTAGTCGTCATTTTTTCCAATATAGAGCTTCTTGATTGTTGCATCTGCGAGTACCGAATGGCCAGAACGCTTCGGAAAAGCCCAGTGTGGAGTTGTTTGCTGTGCGAATCGCCCGTTGGTGCGAATGGTGTGTTGTCTCCCGCTCTTGACGCCGTAGCTGTGCGTTCTGATTTGCTTCTGGTCTTTGCGTAGGTACTGCTCAAGTGTCCTCTGGCGCAGCGAGCTCGGAACGACACCTGCGCCAGGGTGCAAGGCGATATATTCCGTGTACGACGTGATCGCCATCGCTATCAAGTCGCTCAGGATTGCAAGTGGCGGACGTCCATACGACGTCGTGGGTCGTGCGTATGCGACTGGCTGTCGACCATGCTGCGTCCGTTAACCTATCGCAGACCCGTCACCCCAGTGATCCGTCAAGAACGTTGTTCAGGCTCGGACGCGATGCGACGATCCCTTTTCAGTTCGACTCTGGCGCTGACGACACTGTCATCGACGGAGCATGAGAGGACAGGTGCGAAATAGGTGATCACCCACCGCGTCTTTACATCTCGTTGAGGTATGAAACTTTTCCTCTCTCTGCTCCCATCAAGGCTGAATTGTGGGTGGCAGGTCACAGGTTTCGCTCGTCTTACAATCCTAGTCTACTGCACCGCATCTTTGTTTCTGAGGCTGTCAGCCACAAACGACAAACCCGCCGTTCGTGCACGGACTCGCTGCGTCACGCTTCGGTCGGTCATGCTTTTCGACGGGCGAGTGTGACGTGTCATGCACTCGTTATCGGCCAGTACAAGTATGCAAGCCAAGAAGTAGACGTCCCAGCGAGGTCTCTATCGGGTGCTCTCTGCGCAGGACGTGTGTCGCAGTGGCCATTCGTCCAGACGTCCGGGACGCATCCTCAAAAGGTCTGGGCCGTTGCAGATCATGTCAACGAGGAGACCCGTGCACTTCTCGCCTGCGCAGACTGTGCCCGCTTCAATTGTCTGAAATAGACCAGTTCTACACATTCAAAGGTGAAGCACGATTGTTCGCTCATGTACACAGAACTTCAATGACTAATGACTGATCTCTTCCGTTCAGCATGACGTTCCCCACCTGTCCGCCCACCTCTTAAGACCACCGAGACTCCCTCTCGCGCCCAAGCATACTTCTTTCCACAGCGCGTCAACCGCTCAACCCGGGCGCTCCTACTGCACGACGACGGCGAGGGCTGCCGTAGCCTCGCCGGCATTAGGCGGGTCTGCGCTGCGGTGCCGTCTCCCGAGTCTTCGGTCACCAATCCCAGTCAGGTTTCCCCCACCCATCCGAATCATCTCCGGGCCGGTCCCATGTATGCGGCACGTTGTCCAAGTCGACACAAATGACGCGGTTTGGGCCTATCGTCCAGCAGCGTCCCCAGGCGAGGGTCATGCGACGCAAGGCAGGAGCGGAGCGCATGCAGTGTTGCACCCGCTGAGGGAGATCCTCTCGCAGAAGCGCATCCTGCAGAAAGCAGAACGCGTCTACTCCGTAATAGCTAGGGCGTTCGCATTCTTCACCTTCAAATGGGTCTAGTAGTGGTGGGCGTCGTCGTTCAGAGTGCTGCGTGCGACTATTCACGCAGCGCAATTCGAGGCGCAGGGTAGTCGCATGCAAAGTGGATAGTGTCTCCTTGATATGGCCCTATGGCAGTGGGGTGACTGTCAGCGGACTTGTTTGAACGTGGAGTGGTGCACTGGATTACTCACAAAGCACTCCTCAAGATTGAATCGTTCTTCTACTACATTCAAGCGTAACTCCAGAGTCTCTAACGCCTCGGCCCAGCCGTTAGACGTACACGGTAGCAACGGAATGTACCCCCTTGCGCGGTAGGTCTTGGTTGCGAGTCGGAGGAACGGGGGTCGCCAGTCAGAAAGTATGATCGATAGCATGGCTAATTCGGTCGTCCTCCTACCCCCTGTACTGAAAAGGTGCACCCTTGCCACCGGGCATGTGAGCCCCGTCGTATATGCACCGATGATGGTACCTTTGAATGAATCCAGCGCTGGCCAACTTCTGCCACTAGCCTCCTGATCGTACCCGTTAGTAGTACGCCACTCCTGCGGGGTCTCAATCTGGTTTACGATCCTCCCTCGCAAGATGTCCTCTTGGTGGTGATGACGCGTATGAGTATTGTCTGTTCCCCCCAGTTGAAGTTCGCGCAGATGAGGGGCAGAGATAATGAATGGTTTCATGTAGGGCATGAAGTCACTGTAGATGGGGAGTATGAGCTTCCTGAGGCGAGTGAATTCATATGTGGGGCCGGGCCTAACGATGAGAGCGAGTCCTCCGCATAGTTCAAGTTGCTCCAATGTGGCCCTCAAATGCGAACAGAGGAAGATGGGATCTCTTCTTCGGCTATACCTGACCCCGGCCGCGGTCCTATCTTCATCATAAGGAAGGCAGATGGAAAGCGAGATGAGAGGGGCTTGAGCGTTTCGTAGAGCGGTCTCGAAAACCTGGTCGCCATCTCCACCGTTGGTGAAAAGGCCAAATTCGGTCAACGTCAAAATTCGCAGGGAGGTGAGTGATGCTATCGCTGCGGGTATCGCGGTGCGAGCCAACGGCAATGAAGTCGTCTCCAAAGTAATGTCGAGCTTGTAGAGGTTGGACAAGCCACGGAGCATTTCACAGATGAGCATTACGTGCTCATCCTCCTCAGGCTCCCCTGAGTAAAGGCTGAACATGAGGGCTTTCAGGCGAGGAAGTCTGGCGGGTTTGTCTGCAAGCATGAAGTGGCAGAATGAACAGACATCGTCCATGGAACGAAGCACCACTTTGCCAGACAGCAAGTAGTTGATCCCTTCGAAGCGCATGCGCTTGCATGTTCGTGATATCGCGGCGATAGTGCTTGTGCCTTCGACCTTGTCGTCTGCTAGATATTCCATGACGGTGCAGAGGATGTCGCAATTCAGTCCAGTGAGGTCGATGTCTGACATGGGGCTACCCCGCTGGACTGTGTGATTGATGAATCAGTGAGAGCCCTTGCAATAACTTGTTGGTCCCCGTAGCTAGGCTTACTTGTAACTGCTTCAGCCCGATACACTGTGCTTGATCAAGAGGCCGCCTGAGGATACTCGGCTATATTTGCACGACACACCGTTAAGCTTCAAGTGCCGTAACCCAGGTGATTTCGGCCGACTCGAGTTGTTCTGTCACTGTGTACGTGGTAGTCAGTCATCGATTGGCAACCATATGTGATAACGAAGCCAGGTCCCATCCATATGAGGTCAATCGACAGCTCCAGTCTAAGCGGAAACAGTCTAAGCGGAATAAGCGCTCCGAGCACATCGAGACGAAGTTATCATTCGCTTTGTACTAGTAGTGTACATGACACGGCGATAGTTCGTAGTGGATCCACTGCCCGCAGTGTCTGCCGCAGCCTTTGCTCGACTGCATCTACTAACGAAAGTTTATGTGCGATCTTGTCAGAGCCGGGAACCGGCATTGCTCTAGGGCCGTGGCACACTTCGGATGGCAGGCTAGTGCTGGCAGATAGCAAACATTTCGAGGTCGACGAGGCCGAGCTGAGGTTTATCTCGCCAGCAAGGATCACTGTGAGCTCCGAGAGGCGCATTGCTTTCTCTATGCGGCGCTATGATTCATCCCATCAGCTTCCGGTCCGCACGTACAATGCAAATGAAATTTGACGCACGAAAGCTTTGTACAATACATTTACTTCCCCTTCTTGCATTTCAACTCGAAGTAGTGTCCCAGGGTCCAAGGTCTGTATGACCTCCGCAAGTATCTGGGACAACTTGTTCTCGGACGGCGTCCCAGGCGGAACCTGGACCGCCAACTCCTGGATCCCGCCGCCAAACAGACCACGATAATCGTGCAAGACCTGTATCGGCCCGCTCAGCGACCTCAGTCCCCGAAATGCGCATGTCTGGGCGTCCGCGGCTTCCGACGAGGGCTCGTGGTGGTCGTGGCGCGAGTCGGGATGTGGCGGCAGTAGAGTACGGGCCCGGATGACAACGGCGCTGGGCCG
The DNA here is from genome assembly GCA_016618145.1 of Sanghuangporus lonicericola. NCBI lineage: Eukaryota > Fungi > Basidiomycota > Agaricomycetes > Hymenochaetales > Hymenochaetaceae > Sanghuangporus > Sanghuangporus lonicericola. The sequence goes on from WJSG01020953.1 coordinate 24,303, forward strand.
AGGAGAGGAGGACCCAGAAGGACTGCACGGGACACTCGTATGCGGGGGGCAGCTTGAGAGTTCTGTCGCGTCCGGCCGGTGTGACTGGGGTGCGGGAGGAGGACCAGCCTGTGTCTGAGGGGATGGTCGAGTCGAGGACGTTGGCGACGTCTGGGGGTCGGTTCTGGGTGTGATCGAGGAGCCGTCTGTGATGATCAGCTCCTCGATATTGGTCGGAATGTCGCAGAGATGGTTTCTTAGGCGGTCGAAAATTGAGGACGCACCTCGATGCCCGGGCCATCCTGTCATTTATTGGAAGTGCAGACAAGGAGGGCTTCGACGGGGATACGACGTCTCCTGATATCTGGGACGGCATGTCGACTGGCGGCGGCATACGTATACGCAAAGTACGCCCGAAGGAGTGGGGACGGGGCTCGTGAATAGGCGGGGACAAGCGTGCTCTTGCGACTTGGGAGAAGCGCAGTGCCTTCTCGAGCAGAGTGTCGTATGCTCTTGCAATGCAATCTGTGACACGTCTTGAAGATGGAAGGGGTACTGTGGCGAGATACATATCAAAGACGGCTCACCGCTCGACGACTCGACACTTGCAGGCGGCGGCGCGAGGCTCCTGATCGCGAGGATGACAGAGTGCCCGAGAGCGGGCGTCGCTGTAGTAACCGCGTCGGTCCTCCATCAAGGGAGCGCGATGTCGGGTATTCAGAATCGTCGAGGGCTATTATGATATTCGTGCCGCGAGGGAGACCGTATGTGTCGGTAGCTTCATTGAAGCTCGTCAACGTGCTCCCTAGAGCAACAACTCAGCGTTCAGTAAGCAGAGCAAACGTTTGTAGAGCTGACCACTATGTCCCCAGGATGGAATGACGAACTTCGGTCGAGTGTTCGCCCGTTCCGAGCGGAAGAAGTGGCGAACGAGTTTCACGATGTACGCCTCCAAGCGACTTGTTACATGATCTTGTGGGAAGCACAGGGGCTAGAGCAATCAAACCCAGTAAGACTCCTGAAGAGCAGAGTAGTGGCACGATGAGGGGCGGAGTAGAAAGTGCCGAGTCCTGAAGGTCTCCGAATAAGTACCAATAGTACTTGGATGCCAGCTTCGATCCCATCGTTCCGGCGCCCAGTTTCCAGAATTTAAAACACAGAACATATTCCCTCAATCAGCACTATTATCTCTTTTGCGACATAGTATAAAGGAGGTGACCTACGTCGAGCAGGACTACGGTGGGCGCGCGACGGTGCAGTCCCGAGCAGGTTCGTTTGCATGTCGAGACCAGAACTGCTGCCCGGAGACAGGAACCCATTCGCGTGCGCTAGCCTGTTGGTTTGAAAGAAGTGGATGAAAGCGCATGCCGAGTCGAAGTGTGGGGAGAAGGGAAGCGAAGTTCAAGTTGGCCAGCGGGATGCGCGTCTGCATTGCCTCTTGTGGCGCGGCGCCAATACTGGCGACTCGGAGCGGTCTACCGGCTGAGCCAGGGCTTGGACCGAGCGGTCTACCGGCTGAGCCAGGGCTTGGACCGAGCGGTCTGGGTATAAGCCCATGTTGGACCGAGATACAAACCGCTGCAGATCACCGTATTTCAGGTCTGTAAAGACGACAGGACGTCCGAGTCCTAGCACTCGCTGCATGATGGTCTGATTCCGGGCTCGCGCCAATCTGAGGTGGCGAGCGCGGGCCCGGTTGGTGCCCTTCTTCTCTGCCGTCGCCCCCGCTCCCCGCCAGCTCGAGTTGCTGGCTGTGGGCCTCAGAATCTTCAACTCGCGCGCACCCGTTTGTGCCTCTGTCCTTCGCCAACTCTGCGCGGCCCCTCTGCATACCTCCAGCCTTCTCAGTCGCACATATTCCCGTGTGCGATGGCCGGTGTCTTCATCTACTGCGCGTATAGCGAGTTACAACTCTATCTTGCCCCGCTCCGCCTCTGTGCCCCCGTCCCTCGTCCCTCGTCACCCCGCACCCATTCCGACATCTTCGTGCGAGTCGCTGTCCTGTCAGGACGTTGCCAACACGCGCATTCATCCACAAGGACGATATCCCCGCCGTTCGCTATCCTGGCGTATGTCATGATCCTTGAAGCACATGGGAATGAAATTGGTTTTAGCAGGCTAACAGGTTACGGACCTTGGTGAGTCCTTCGCTCCCTGCTGATGGGCCTTTGTCGGTCGGCGAAGAGCGAGAGCGTGCGCATGAGTGGTTTCGATGAGAGCCCCGGTCTTTTGCTCGTGGGCGAGTCATGCTCCTGCGATCGCGGCACTCTCACTCTTCTAGGAGGTGTACGATGCGCATAGCGGCTATGGAGCCAATGATCCGCCTGCGTCGTTCGTAAATCTTCCGACCGACGGAGGTCAACTGGGAAGTAGGCCGAGAGGGACAATGACGATGATGACGAGGTGAGCTAACATTCTGCGCTTCACTATGACCAGGTCCCTGAACATCCCCGCCGTTCTCTATGCCGGCTTCGTCGTCGTTTGAGCCAGACGGGACCGCAAGTTGGGTTTCTTTGCAGGCTGGCAGGTCACGGTGAGTCCTTCAAACCCTGTAAGTGGTCTTCCGTCGGTCGACTGCGAGAGCGAGAGCGTGCGCATGCGTGGAGTCGACAGATCTTCTGCGCGTGGGCGGGTCATGCTCCACTTTGGCTGTCGCGGTGCCCTGCCCGATAGTCTCGCTCTTCATCCAGGACGACGACGCGCGTAGCGGCTATGGAGTCAACGATGCATCTGGCGCATGTGTGGTCTACACCGTCCGTTGCTCAGACCAGTTTGAACTTGATTTCGTGAAGTCTCGCTGAAGTGTCTTCGCGTCTCGCTTTTGTAGTCGTCATTCTTTCCAATATAGAGCTTCTTGATTGTCGCATCTGCGTTTGCGGGTTTCGAAAGACAGCGGCAAGGTCTTTCATGGCCAGAATGCTCCGGTAAGCCCATAGTGGAATTGTTCGCTGTGCGAATCGCCATTGATCCAAATGGTGTGTTGTCTCCCGCTCTTCCCGCCGCAGCTGTGAGTTCTGATTCATTGCCGGTCTTTGCGCAGGTACAGCTCAAACGTGCTCGTGCGCAGCGAGCTCGGGACGATACCTGCGCCAGCCTGATGCAAGCCGATATCGTCCGTGTACGACGTGATCACCATCGCTATCAAGTACCGCAAGTGGCGGACGTCCACACGACGTCGTGTCTCGTGCGTATGTGACTGGCTGTCGACCATGTCCATCAAGCTATCGCAGACTTAGGCCGTTTGCGTAGGCTCGGATGCGATGCGACCATTCGTTTCGATTCGACGCTGGCACGGACGGTACTGTCGCCCACGGAGATCACACAACGCACCTTCACATCTCGTTGAGGTATGAAGGGAACTTTGCCTTCTTCTGCTCCCATCAAGACTGAGTTGTCGGTCGCATAGATTTCACTCGTTAGGCTACCTGCATCGCCTATCAGTCCCTTAGGCTGTCCGCCACAGACGATGAACTCGCCATTTATGCACGGACCCGCTGCGCCACACTTTGGTAGGCCGTGCTCGTGCTCGTGCATTTCCTACTCATGAACCCTGGAGGATGTCGCGCCTTTTTGATGAGCGATTCTGCAGCGGCAGGCGATCGCTGTCCGTCAGGACGAGTACTTATACAAGCCAGGAGGTAGAGGTCCCAGCGAAGCTCCCCATCGGGAGCTCTCTGTGCAGGATGTGCAGACTCGGAGTGGCAGGAGGCGTTCGTCCAGACGTCTGCGGAGCATCCTCAAGACGTGTGGGCCGTTGCAGATCAGTCTGATCGACTCCGAGTCGCAGAGTCAACTCGGAGGGCCATGTCGACCAGGAGGATACATACAAAGTGGAAGCACGATCGTTCGCTCATATACTTATTCCGATATCTGACTTCTTCTCTCTTCAGCAATGTTCTCCGCCTGTCCGCCCACCTCCAAAGACCGCCGAGACTTCCTCTCGTCGATTCGCCCAAGCACACTGCCCTCCACACCGCGTCGACCGCTAGACCCGGGCGCTCCTACTGCACGGACGACGGCGAGGTCCGCCGTAGCCTCGCCCGCACTGAGTGGGCCTGCGCTGCGGGGTCTTCTCTCGAGTCCTCCTTTACCAGTCCCTATCCTCTTTACCCCACCCATCCGATTCATCACCGGGCCTATTCCAAGCATGCGGCACATTGTCCAGGTCGACGCAGATGACACGGTTTGGGACCAGTGCTCGGCAGCGTCCCCAGACGAGGGTCATGCGACGCAGGGCAGGAGCAGAGCGCATACAATCTTGTACGCGGCGGGGGAGATCCTCTTGCAGCAGCTCATCCTGCATGTAGCAGAACGCGTCTGGGTAAAATGGACCAGGGATCTCACACTCTTGGCCCTCGAATGGGTCATAAGGAGGGTGTCCAGTCTCACCGTCTTGCACACGTCTGTTCGCACAACGGAGTTCGAGGCGGAAGGCGGTTACAACCAAATTGGATAGCATCTGACCGATGTGGTCCTGTGGCGCCATCCTGTGTCAATTAAATGCCTGATCATGGAGAAGACAAACTCACAAAGCACTCCGCACAATCGAACCGATCGTCTACTATGTTGAGACGTATCTCGAGGGTCTCCAACGACTCGGCCGACCAGCTTGACGTAGATGGTAGGAGAGGGATGTATCCCCTCGCATGATAGACCTTGGTAGCCAACCGTAGGAACGAGGGCCGCCAGTCCGAGAGGACAATCGACAGCATGACTAATTCCAGCGATTGCCGTCCTCCAGTACTGAGAAGATGTACCCTCGTCACTGGACATGAGAGCCCACTCACATACGCACCAATGATAGCACCTTTGAATGCATCCAGCATCGGCCAACTCTTGCCCATTGCCTCCTGATCTCCCTTATTGGTGGTACGCCACTCCTGCGGGGTCCGAGTCGAGTTGATAATCCTCCCTCGCAAGATGTCTTCGTCGTGCCGGTGACGCATATGAATATTAAACCTTCCCCCCAATTGAAGGTCGCGCAGTTGGGGGGCAGAGACAATGAATGGTTTCAAGTAGGGCATGCAAACATGGTAGTGGGGGAGTACAAGTTGCTTGAGACGAGGATATTCGTATGTGCGGCCGGGTCTGACGATCAGACTAAGCCCTCCGGACGCTTCCAGTCGCTCTAAGGTGGTTCTCAGACGCAAAGCGAGGAAGATGGGGTCTCGTTTCCGGTTATATGTGACTCGGGCTGCCTGTGCGTCTTCAACGTAGGCGCCAAGATTAATGGCAACCGAAACGAGAGGGGACCGAGCATTCCTCAGTGCAGTTTCGAAGACCCGATCCCTATCTGCACTGGTGACCCGGCCACATTCGAATAATTGAAGAACTCGCAGGGAGGTGAGTGATGCTATCGCGGCCGGAATTGCCTTGAGAGCCAATGGCGACGAAGTTGCTCCCAGAGTGACCTCGAGATCATGGAGGTTGGACGATCCCCGGATCATCTCGCAGACGAGCGCGACGTGTTCATCCTCCTGGATCGAGAAGAGTATGAGCACGAGGCTCTTCAAGAGAGGAAGTCGGGCGGATTTATCGGCTAGCATGAAGTGACAAAACGAACAGGCCCTTTCGAGGAATTGAAGCTTCACCGTGCCAGACAGTAGGTATTTGGTCCCTTCGAAGCGCATGCGTTTGCAGGTTCGAGTTATTGCACAGATAGTGGGGATGCCCCCATCCTCGTCCTCGGCCACAAACTTCATGACGGTGCAAAGGATATCGGGATGCAGTTTGATGGGTTTGAAGTCTAACATAGATGCTGCCTGTGGTGTTGAGTCGGTCGTAGGCTCAGTGCTCACGCAATGGCTGTTCTGTGAAGCTATGCTTACAGTATAGGTCCTGGACAATAGGTTTTCTGATGCCGCCTGCTGGTACACCACTAAGGTCCAAAACGAGCACCAGCAACCAACCAGCAACCACAGTGACTTGCACCGTGATGAAGAAGTTGTTGTACGACCTGAGTTGTTCTGTCACCTGTGTATGTATGTAGTCGATCGATGGCGCTTGACATAATACATTGATAGAGTACCGTGCGCGGGTTCTGCGAAACCGGATTCCCGCCCAAATGAAGTTATTCGACAGCTCCAGGTGGGTCAGCGCTGCTAGTACATCTCGACGAAGTCATCATTCTGCTTTTGATCTACACGACACGTCAAATCCCCTTCCGTATGCCTGCGACATGTAACGCAGCTCTCGCGAGACTTCATCTACTAGAACCGCATGTCTGGTCTGCCCAGGGTCATGATCCAGTGTGTGTTTCGAGCGAATACACGGGTCGAATAGCAGACTATCACCAGCAGGTGACAGAGGTCTCTGCTCCGAGCCGGCACCAGTAAGAATGACTTCAAGATCGTCGAGGCGGGACGCCACGTGGCCCTGATTGCATGGTATAAGGATCGAGTTCGTGATGAAAATGCATCGGAAATCGCACGTACGAAAGCATCATAGAGCGCCGCTATTTCCTCTGCCGGGATCTCCAGTTTGAGAACGTTCATTGATCCCAAGGTCTCCATGATCTCCACAAGATACCGAGTGAGCTTGCTCTTGGATAGCGTCCCAGGCGGCACCTGCACCGTCAACTCCTGGATTCTACCGCCAAACAGGTCACGATAATCGTGCACCACCTGTATCGGCCCGCTCAGCGACCTCAGTCCCCGCGATACGCATTTCTGGGCATCCGCGGCTTCCGACGAGGGCCTGTGGCGGTCGTGGCGCGAGTCAAGATGTGGCGGCAGTAGAGTCCGGGCCCGGATGACAACGGCGCTGGGCCGAGGAGAGGAGGCCCGAGCAGGACTGCACGGGACGCTCGTATGCGGGGGGCCTATCGTGTCCGGCCGATGCGACTGGGGTGCGGGAGGAGGACCAGCCTGCGTAGAGGATGGTAGAGTCGAGGACGTTGGTGACGTCTGGGGGTCGGTTCTGGGTGTGATCGAGGAGCCGTCTGTGATGATCAGCTCCTTGATATTGGGAATGGCGCAGAGATGGTCGTTTGGGGTCGTCGGATATCGAGGACGCACCTCGACGCCCAGGCCTTTCGTTTAGTGGAAGCCCAGACAATGCGGGCTTCGACGGGGGTACGACGTCTCAGATATCGGGGGTGGCATGCTTGCTGGCGGCAGCATACGCGAAGAATGCACGAAGGGAGTGGGACGGGCCTCGTCAATAGGCGGGGACAAGCGGATTCTTGCGACTTGAGACGAACGCAGTGCCTTCTAGAGTAGCGAGTGTCGTGCTAGTTTGCTGCAACGCCGTATATGACGCGTCTTCAAACTGGAAATCAGTAGTGCGGTCCAGGATACATAAGGCGACTCACCGCTCGACGATTCGATGCCTGCAGTGCGAGGCTGCTGATCGTAAAGATCGCAGAGAGCCCGATAGCAATCGTCGCTATTGTGTCCGCGTCAATCCTCCATGGAGAGAGCGCGATGTCGGGTAGCCAATGTCGTCGAGGGCTACTATCGTCGCGCCACGAGGGAGACCATATGTAGTGTTTGTAGCTTCATCGTGATTTGTCGCCGTGCTCTTCAAAATAACAATTCAGCATTCAACAAGCAAGAGCAAGAGCAAGTAGAGCTGACCACCTGGAGTGACGAATTGGGCGCGCGTTCGCGCGTTCCGAGCGGAAGAAGTTGCGAACGAGAATGATGTTGTACGCGATCAAGTGACTTGTGGCGTGATCTTGTTCAGAGAGCACGGGAGACAGAGCGAGGCAAACCCAGTGAGACTCCGAAGAGCATAGTACATGATGAGGAGAGGAGGAGGAAGTGCCGAGTCATGACGGTCTGCGAATACCGACGGTCTGTGGACGCCAGCTCCGATCCCATCGTTCCGGCGCCCAGTTTCCGGGATCTGAAACACATCACAAATCCCATCAATGAGCACTATTACCTCTTTTGTGACATGACATGCAGGAGGTGACCTACGTCGAGTAGGACTACGGTGGGGCGACGGTGCAACCCCGAGCATGTTTGTTTTGCATGTCGAGACTAGAACCGCTGCCCGGAGACAAAAACCTTACCATTAGCGTGCGTGAACATGTTGATCCGAATGAAGTGAACTCAAGTGCATCTATAACTAATGGCGCAGCGGGGGGGGTCCCACGTGGCTGCCATGTGCGCTGTTGCCGCCGAGCTTGCGAGGTGGCTGGGCGTCTGTGCCGAGCTTGCGAGGCGCCCTGGGTGTCTGGCCGAGCCTGCGAGGCCCCCGAATCCTGAGTGTCTTACGCCGAGTTCCGCGAGGCGTCCCGCTGTCAACGGTGCAAGTGAGGTGTGAATTTTGAAGAAGTTTACAAATTACACCGCCTACTTTCGAGATTGGAGGTTACTTACAGTACTAAGTACTTACTTACTGCAACGGGTTGTTATCGGGTTTCAGGGAATATAAGTATTTAGAACTATCGTGACTCAACGGGCAATCGGTAAGTATCAGTTACAGTGGTTCCTAATGGGTTCTATTGTCCAGTTTCACTGATTAAAGTGCCCTGGGTGTTGGGAGGTGTTGGGTTGACCTGGACTGTCTTTGCTGTCGACTGTGTCTGAGAAGAGCTGTTATCCAGGGTAAGCAGTTACTTACTCACGGGATTGTTATCCGGTCAAGCAATCAATTACTGCGACGGGTTTCATGTTGCTTATGCGGGTAAACCATTACTTACTGGGACGGGTTTGGCTTACTGGGTTATTCAAAGAGCTTTACTTTTAGTTTACTGAACACCTTTTACTGAACACCTCCGACATCGCCTCACAAACGCACCCGTACGCTTGCTTCACACAAATTGTGTCACAGAATATTTGCGAGCACGGCTGAGCCAGCGGCGAAGCTAAGTAGCGTTGAGCCGCAGGCTCATTTTCGGGGCAAAGCCACGGGTAATAAACTAGTGTCCAGTTGAAGTGTGAGGAGAAGGGAAGCAAAGTTCAAGTTGGCCAGCGCGATGCGCGTCTGCATTGCCTCTTGTGGCGCGGCGCCAATACTGGCGACTCGGAGCGGTCTACCGGCTGGCCAGGGCTTGGACCGAGCAGTCTGGGTACAAGCCCATGTTGGACCGAGATAGAAATCGCTGCAGATCACAGTATTTCAGGTAAATACGACAGGACGTCCGAGTCCTAGCACTTGCTGCATGATCGGGGCGCCAATCTGAATTGGTGAGCGCGCGGCGCGCGCCGTCGCAGAGGTTGGGTTGCTGCCCTTGTTCTCTGCCGTCGCGCGCCGCTCCCCGCCAGCTCGAGTTGCTGGCTGTGAACCTCAGAATCTTCAACTCACGCGCACCCTTGTCTCCCCTAGGCAGCCCACGCACCCGCCCGTCTGTGCCTCTGACCTTCGCCAACTCTGCGCGGCCCCTCTGCCTACCTCCAGCCTTCTCATGCGCACATATTCCCGTGTTGCACCGCTCCGCCTCTGGGCCCCCGTCCCTCGTCACCTCGCACCCATCCCGACATCTTCGTGCCAATCGCCGTCCTGTCAGGATATTGCTACCACGCGAACTCACCCACAAGGACGATATCCCCGCCGTTCGCTATCCTGGCGTTCGTCATGATCATTGAACCACATGGGAATGAAGTTGGGTTTCGCAACTTCTGACAGATCCCTCGGTGAGTCCTTCTACCCTGCTGATGGGCTTTTGTCGGTCGGCGAAGAGCGAGAGCGTGCGCGTGAGTGGATTGGATGAGAGCCCCGGCTCCTTGCCCGTGAGCGGCCATGCTCCTGCGAGTCGCGGCAGTCTCGCTCTTCTAGGAGGTGTACGATGCGCGTAGCGGCTATGGATCCAATGATCCGCCTGGTGCATGACCCGCCTACGTCGTCCGTTACTCTCCCGACCGACGGAGGTTAACTGGGGAGTGGGCTGAGAGCGAGGATAACGATGACGGAGAGGTGAGTAAACATGTTCGCAATCGCAAACTTGAGCTGAGATGTTCTTCTCCAGTATCCAGGTATCGCTGTTGTAGTCGCCGTACTTTCCAATATAGAGCTCTTCGGGGCAATTGACTGTTGCATCTCCGCGAGTGCCGAAAGAGAGCAGCAATCCTCCAGTCCGTCGGTGACGGTCCAAGTGTGGCCCGCCGGTCGAATTGCTCGTGGGTGTAAATGGTGCTCCGCTTCAAGCTCTTCACATCGCAAGTATTGTATGCTCGTGTGTAGCGAGCTCAAGATGACACCACGCCGTTCGGTCCTGCAAGTGACGGACGTCGTTGTTGTCGACACGCTGCGTCTCCTGACCTATCGCGGAGTTCAGTCACTGCCAATTGTCAGGAAGCTTGAGCAGGCTCGGGCATGCGAGCATTCGACTCACCGACTTTGCCGCTGCCCCCAGGAGATCACGACGATCGCAAACCGGATCGCAAACCGGCGTCGGAAAGCGTGCGGAGCAGCAAGCGCGACGCGGCTGGGAGACCACGCAATGCGTCTTCATATGCGCAGTCGATGTATGCACTCGTTCCTTCTGCTGATCGAGACTGATCAGTCGGGTCGCATTCCCAGCCTTGCAGTACGAGCGCAAATGGACGCATCCAATCTACCTGCGTCGTCTCTTTGTCCCTGAGGCCGTCCGCCACAACCGACGAACTCGTCAGTCGTGCCGCACGGGCCCGCTGCGCCGCGCTCCGGTCGGTCGCGCTCATGTGCCGCTACTGCTAGTGTGCTCATGCTCGTGCAATTCCCGATCACGAACGCCTGACGCGGCAGACTCGCCCGTCGAGAAGACACGACATCCTCCCTCATCCTCCAGGGCTCGTGATCGACAATTAGGAGTCTGCAAGCCTGGAACTATACGGCCTCTCTATCGGGACTCTGCATAGGACGTGCCGTGTAGCAGTAGCCGTTTAGCAAGATGTCTGGGGCGCATCCGTGCACTACATACATCGAGTGGACACCTCATGGTGGAGTCGACGTTTCCGAGGTGCAGGTACGTACATGTTCCGACGGCCCTCGTCGATACCACCAGCTGACGTGTTTCCTGCGCGATAGGCCGTTCTGACCCAGCACTGACCACACGGAAACCGCGCACCATGCCTCTTCGCGCTCACTGGCCAATCGAACATCTCCAACGTGAAGAAGCCTTGTCTCATTGAGTCAGCCGCGTCACAAGGCTACTCCACCCTTGTCATCTCTGATCGACACGCCGGTCGATGCGATGGCGGTCAGCTTCTACAAAATGTTCGGCTTCCCTACCGGCGTCGGCGCGCTTGTAGTCAACTTAGAGCCGTTCCTGGCACATCTCGAGCGTCCATGGTTCGCAGGGGCCACGGTCGATGTTGTCGAAGCCCCAGGGACGATCGTCACGATGCGAACTTCACGAGCATTTGGAGGTAAGTCACAGCGCCGCGGTCATTGCGATAGCTGGACTGTGTTGACGTGCTTGTTCTTCCCGCAGGACTGTTGAATACCTGTCTGATCGATACGCAGGAATGTCGATGCCCGTGAACTCCTCACCCACCGATGGTGCCCGCTTCGATTGTCTGAGATATAGACAAGATTCGATGCATTAAGGTGAAGCACGATCATTCGCTCATGTACACAAGATTTCTCCCGTTCAGCATGACATTCCCTGCCTGTCCGCCGCCGCCTGAAAACCGTGGAGAGAATCCCTCTCGTCCGCCGCCGCCACAAGACCGTGAATAGAGTCCCTTCCGTCTCTTCGCCCAAGCATATTCCCCTCCACACCGCGTCGACCGCTCAACCCCGGCGCTCCTACTGCACAGACCAAGGTGAGGGCCGCCGTAGCCGGCATCCAGCGGGCCTCCGCTGCAGGACCGACTCCCGAGTCCTCCTTCACCAATCCCTGTCGAGTTTCCTCCACCCGTCCGAGCGATTACCGGGTCTGTCCCAAGCATGAGGCACGTTGTCAAGGTCAACACAAATGACACGGTCGGGTTCCCCCATATGGCAGCATCCCCAGGCGAGGGTCATACGGCGCATGGCAGGAGCGGAGCGCATACATTCCTGCACATGCTTAGGGAGATCCTCCCGCAGCAGCTCGTTCTGCAGATAGCAAATCGCGTCCGGTTTGTATGCTCTGGGACCCTCGCACTCTTTGCCTTTGAATGGGTCCAGTGGCGGGTGTCGAGTTTCCATGTGCTGCGTACGACTGATGACACAGCGAAATTCCAGGCGGAAGGAAGTTAAGGACAGAGTGGATAGCATCTGTTCGATATGGTCCTGTGGTACCGTTATGTGTCAATGAAACCACCTGAGCATGGCTAATGCACATAACTCACAAAGCACTCCGCGGTATTGAATGGTTCCTCTGCTACGTTGAGCCGTATCTCGAGAGTCTTCAACGGCTCGGCCCATCCACTAGACGTGGAGGGTAGAATGGGAATGTAACCTCTCGCACGATAAATCTTGGTGGCCAATCGGAGGAAGGACGGTCGCCAATCCGAGAGGACAGTTGACAGCATGGCTAATTCCATCTTCCTCCTTCCCCCGGTACTGAGAAGGTGCACCTGTGCAATTGGGCACGAGAGCCCCGACGCGTAAGCCCCGACAATGGCACCTTTGAACGAGTCCAGCGTCGCCCAGCGGTTGGCCTCTTGATCTCGTTCGTTGATTCCACGGCACTCCTGCGTGCTGACCAAAGGCATGATTCTCCCTTCGAATATGTCCTCGTCATGTCGATGACGAACATGAGAATTGTACGTCCCTCCAAATTGAAGATCGCGCAATTGTGGGGCAGAAACAATCCATGGTTTCAAGTAAGGCATGAAGCGATTGTAGAGTGGGAGTATGAGCTGCTTGAGGCGGGGATATAAGTATGTGCGGCCGGGTCTGACGATGAGATTGAGTCGTCCCGGGCCCGCTTGGAGTCGTTCCAGCGTGGTCCTAGAAGAAGAAGAGAGGAAGATGGGGTCTCTTCTTCGGCTGTATCTGACCCCGTCCTTGTGGTCAGGAAGCGAAACGCAAAGCGAAACGAGAGGGGAGCGAGCATGTCGTAGCGCGGTGACGAAGACTGGATCGTCATCTGCACCAGTGTGAGTCCCGAGTTCGGTTAAGCTCAAGACTCGCAGGGATGTGAGTGATGCTATCGCTGCGGGTATTTCGCTGCGAGCCAATGGCGACGATTTTGCGTCCAAGGCAATGTCGAGCTCGTGGAGGCTGGACAAGCCACGGAACATCTCGCAGACAAGCCTGACGTGCTCATCCTCATCGACTCTGTATAGGCGAAGCACGAGGCACTTCAAGAGAGGAAGTCGAGTGGATCTGTCTGCAAGCATGAAGTGACAGAATGAACAGACACTCTCGATCCAGAAAACCTCCACCACGCCGGACAACAAGTGTTTGGCTCCCTCGAAGCGCATGCGCTTGCACGTTCGTGATATTGCGGCAATGGTGGGGACTCCTTCGTGCTTGTCGTCAGCCACAAATTCCATGACGGCGCAAAGGATATCGTAATCCAGTTTCATGAGGTCGATATCTGACAATATTGGTGCTGCTGTCAGGGCCGCGTGATCAGTGAGTTGGTCAGAGACTCATGCGCTACTGCCTAGTCACGGGTATGCTTACTTGTGGTAACTGCTCAGTTGCTGCTCAGGGTGATAAGTTGAACTTGGTCTTGAATGTGCAACCGACTCGTACAAGACTCGTCTATACATTCAAGTAAGACCTCAGCATCACAGTAAGTGGCGAAGGAGATACTGTATGGACCGACCTGAGTTGTTCCGTGTAGCTACGTAGGAGTCAGTCATCGATGTGTGTTATAATTGAAGCCAACATCCTTCCCGTATCAGGTCAATCGACGATTCCAGTCAAAGTGAGCGCTCCAGGACTGACTCCAGTACGAAGGCATTGATTCATCGTTTGTTTATTTTACACGACACGCTACAAACACCCCCTATTGACTCAATCATGCGAAGCAGCATTCCCTCGATTTCCCTCTCTAGAGAGTCATATCCGTGCTGAGAGTCATAGTCCAGGGTTGGTTTCGGGTGTATGTTCGCTCCGTCGGCTGACGGACTGTCGCTAAATGACATTCTCTCAGTGGTCACGATGACTTCAAGCCTCAAGGTGCACCATGCTATCCTTCGTTTGCCGATGTCGCGCTATACATCTTGTATGAGCTCCGAGTCGTTACTGTAATAATGGATCGGGAAAGTTGACGTACGAGAGCTTCACACAACGCGTCCACTTCCCCTTCCGAGATTTCAACTATCAAACGGCTCGTCGGGCGCGAAGCTTCTATGACCTCCGCAAGCATCTTGGCCATCTCCTTTTCGGACAGTGTCCCAGGCGGCACCTGCACGGACAACTCCTGAATCGCGCCACCGAGCAGGTCACGACACTGGTGCAGGACGTGTATCGGCCCGCTCAGCGACCTCAGCCCCCGAAATGCGCATGTCTGGGCGTCCGCGGCTTCCGACGACGGCCCGTGGTGGTCGTGGCACGAGTTGGGATGTGGCGGCAGTAGAGTACGGGCCCGGATGACAACGGCGCTGGGCCGAGGAGAGGAGGTCCCAGCAGGACTGCACGGGACGCTCGTATGCGGGGGGAGGGGGAGGCCTGAGAGTTCTGTCGCGTCCGGCCGGTGCGACTGGGGTGTGGGAGGAGGACCAGCCTGTGTAGAGGAAGGTAGATTCGAGGACGTTGGCGACGTCTGGGGGTCGGTTCTGGGTGTCTTCGAGGAGCCGTCTGTGATGATCAGCTCCTCGATATTGGTCGAAATGTCGCAGAGATACTTTCTTAGGCGGTCGAAAATTGAGGACGCACCTCGATGCCCGGGCCATCCTGTCATTTATTGGAAGTGCAGACAAGGAGGGCTTCGACGGGGATACGACGTCTCCTGATATCTGGGACGGCATGTCGACTGGCGGCGGCATACGTATACGCAAAGTACGCCCGAAGGAGTGGGGACGGGGCTCGTGAATAGGCGGGGACAAGCGTGCTCTTGCGACTTGAGAGAAGCGCAGTGCCTTCTCGAGCAGAGTGTCGTAGGATTTTGCAATGCAATCTGTGACACGTCTTGAGGATGGAAGGGGTACTGTGGCGACATACATATCAAAGACGGCTCACCGCTCGACGACTCGATACCTGCAGGTGGCGGCGCGAGGCTCCTGGTCGCGAGGATTACAGGGTGCACGAGAGCGGGCGTCGCTATTGTAACTGCGTCGATCCTTCATCGAGGGAGCGCAATGTCGGTTATTCAATATCNTACAGGGTGCACGAGAGCGGGCGTCGCTATTGTAACTGCGTCGATCCTTCATCGAGGGAGCGCAATGTCGGTTATTCAATATCATCGGAGGGCTATTATCGTCGTGCCACGAGGGAAACCGCATGTAGCATTGGTAGCTTCATCGTAGTTCGTCGACATGCTCCCTAGAGCAACAATTCAGTGTCGGATGAGCAGAACAGAAGTATTGAAAGCCGATTACCGTGTCCCCTGGCTGGAGTGACGACTTGATTGAATGTTCGCCCGTTCAGGGCAGAAGAGATAGTGAACAATTCTCGTTGTGCGCCCGGGCCATCGGACGATCTGTCACATGAACTTGTTCAAGTAGCACAGGGGCCGAGTCGAATTAAGCTGGTAAAATCCGGAAGAGCAGAGTACATGATGGGGGAGGAGGAAGAAGTGCCGAGTCATGACAGTCTGTGAGTACCAGCAGTCTGTGGACGCCATAGCTTCGATCTCATCGTTCCGCAAGCGACCGTAATTTCCATGATCTAAAACACATCACGAACAATCAGTACGGTTATCTCTTTTGTGACATGATATGCAGGAGGTGATCTACGTCGAGCATGACTATGGTGGGCGCGCGACTGTGCAATCCCGAGCATGTTCGGTTTGTATGTCGAGACTATGAACCGCTGCCCGTGCACGAAAGCCTCTTAATGTGCGCAAGCTTGTGAGAAGTGAGGTAAAGCGCATGCCGAGTCGAAGTGTGAGGAGGAGGGAGAGCGAAGCTAGCCAGCGCTATGCGCGTCTGCATTGCCTCTTGTGGCGCAGCGCCAATACTGGCGAACCAGCTCACCGAACGAAGACGGGACTTGTGCCGAGCCGTCTGGGTACAAGGGACCAAGACTCTTGTCGAATTGTGGTCCTGTTTCCCTATCATCTCTGTCTTCGGGCTGCTTCTCCAACTTGTGCTCGGCCTTTGCTCGGCCTGGGATTTCGACCGCGACCCCTGTCTCGTCCACTTCAGATGCGTCGCCCTTCTCTGCCGTCGCCCGCCGTTCCCTGCCAGCTCCAGTCTCTCGTTGTACGCCCCGCATCCTCCCCGAAATATCGCGCGAGTCGCCGCCCTGTTCGGACGCTGCTACCACGCTTAGTTACCTAGAACAACGGTCTTGTCAATAAATCAAAACCCAGCCTGCCACCTCCAGGACTCTGCTCCAGCCTCAGAGAAGCGGAAGTTGGGCGGACTCATCGTCCACCAGCGGATTTGGTGCATCACGCGTCAGAATGACCAAGTCCCTGAACATCCCCGCCGTTCGCTATCTTGCATCGCAACCAGATGGGAGTGAAGTTGGCTTTCGCAGTCTGACAGGTTACGGTGAGTCCTCCGCGTACTGTTGGAGTCTTCGGTCAGTCGATCGCAAGAAGGGGAGGATGCGCCTGAGCGTGAACTTGGAGAGCCCGGGTCTCTTGCGCGCGGGGGTACCAGGCTCTTGTGCGAGTTCAGCTGTCGCGCCTCCGGCCAACAGTTTCGCCGCTCGTTTCAGGAGGCGTACGACGTGCTGGCATCTGCAGCAGCTCTGGAGCCAGTGGGCTGTCTGGAGCGTGTGGAACGGCACGTCGCATGCGATCTATGCCGTGCGTTTTTTTCTCGACTACGATACGCGGAGGAAAGGAGAGGGCAGTGGGCTGGGGCGGCGAAGGAAGACGATGCCTCGGAGGTGAGCAGACATGACGATAAGTACGAGCCCTTGCTGACATTGACCCGTTCAGGTTCGCCGTTTCGCTGTTGTAGTCACCTTGGGTGTCAATAGAGCCGTCTTCGGGATACAGCCTAAGTGTGCTCGTGCGCAGCGAGCTCGGAACGAGACCCGCGCAAGGATGTAAGCCGACATCGTCCGTGTACGACGTGATCGCCATATCAAGTCGCTCAGTACCGCAAGCGGCGGACGTCCACACAACGTCGTGTCTCGTGTCTCGTGCGTATGTGACCGGCTGTTGAGCCGCTGCATCTACTGATATATCGCAGACTCCGGTCCTCCATCACGAACTTTGCGCAGGCTCGGGCATACGAGCTCGGGCATCCATGTCGAACTCGACTTCACTGCTCCCACCGGGGAAACGCGACAATCGCAAACCGGCATTGGACAGCGTGCAGAGCGGCAAGCGCGACGCGGCTGGGAGACCACGCAACGCGTCTCCATATGTGCAGTCGATGTGCGCACTCGCTGAGGTATGAAGATACGTTTGCCTTCTGGTCCGATCGAGACTGATCAGTCGGGTCGCATTCCCAGCCTTGCAGTCCGAGCGTATATGGACACGTGAAGTCTACCTGCGTCGCCGCTTTGTCCCTGAGCCTGTCCGCCACAGACGATGAACTCGCCATTCGTGCACGGACCCCGCTTTGGTCGGCCGTAATCTTGAGCAGCTGCCGCTGGCGTGCTTGTGCAGTTCACTATGACGAGCCCTGGAGGACGTCGCGCCTTTTAGACGGGCGAGTCTGCCGCATCAGGCGTTCGTTGTCGACCAGTGCGAGTATGCAAGCCAGGAACTAGACGGCCGCAGCGAAGGCCTCTATCAGATACTCTCAATTGACGCGCCTGGTGAGTCCAACAGCTCGCGAACGAACAGACAGCGGGCTGATGTCTGTGCTGTGAA
>WJSG01020954.1:0-10980 GCA_016618145.1 Sanghuangporus lonicericola
GTTCCGTCCGCTTGCTGGTATGTTCCTCCTGCATGTTTTTCGGCCCGATTGGGACGTTTTACTGATGCCCGCCCGCAGGTGTTGTTTCCCGCTCTATTAGGCAAGGCCTGCTGCCTTCCTGTTCCGTCCGCTTGCTGGTATGTTCCTCCCGCATGTTTTCCTGCCCGATTGGGACGTTCTACTGATGCCCGCCCGCAGGTGTTGTTTCCCGCTCTATTAGGCAAGGCCCGCTGCCTTCCTGTTCCGTCCGCTTGCTGGTATGTTCCTCCCGCATGTTTTCCTNCGCCTTCCCGTTCCGTCCGCTTGCTGGTATGTTCCTCCCGCATGTTTTCCTGCCCGATTGGGACGTTCTACTGATTCCCGCCTGCAGGTGTTGTTTCCCGCTCTATTAGGCAAGCCCCGCCGCCTTCCCGTTCCGTCCGCCTGCCCGCTCTGTCGTGCCACGCAGCGTCTGTGCCCTCCCCAGTGGCGCCTCTCTCCAGGCCGACGGCGCTTCGTGGCACTCTCGACGATGCCCACTGTGCTGCCCTGAGGCGCCGCTGCATTCCGACCTTCCGCCGTCTTTCCGCCCTCGTCACGACACAGTCGCATTCTGTGAAACGCGGTACATAGCCTCCCGACATCATGGCCCGCCGCCGCCTCGACCACCGCGCGCTCCCGCCGTTGCCAGGGAAGTGCGCCTCGTGTGTTCTGGATGGGCGGTTGCTGACTCCTTCCAACAGAAATCTGACCGCTTTCGGAAGGCATTCTCCTACGCCATCGGCACAAGATCTCGCCCTCTAGATCTCCCGCCCTCTCCCGCTCTCCTGCTGACGCTCGCATGCGATGCCTGCGACAGACCGCCGTGCGTATGTAGCAGGATGGTAACACATGCAAGGGAGGCTACGCACACGTTGGTGAGGGACGAGTTGGATGATGGTGGCCGTGGGGATCATTCGCCTGAAGAGGGAAGAGAACACCAACAGACTCTTCCTCGGCTTAGCGCGGAGCCCTCGAAACGCCTCCCATTGGACTCACGCGGGCAAGCAGGTCGAACTGACTCTACAAGCATTGGAGACTAGATCATAGCGTGCCAGGAGCCAGTTAGTATACATGTGTAGGGGTCTTGCGTGGCCAGAAAATACAAAGATTCAGAATACTCTGCAGTAAGATTGTTGACGTGAGCGTGCCTGGCAATCGAGATTATGCATCGATCAAACAACGTGGCAACAAACCCACAGCATTCACCATTTGGGGAATTAACCTTTCCTGCAGAGCACTTCGTACGCAAGTTGCTCACGTCCGTACGGTCAAGACGCCATCGAATAACGGGATAACAAGTACAAGATAAGAAGCCGTGGACACATTGCACAGTGTTCTAGCCATCGTCTGCGGAACCGGAACCGGAACCGTGCTCTTCAAGACGACGACGTTTCTGAGCCCTGGCGGTGTGCTCCCCACCCGCGCCCGCACCCTCGCCCTCCTGCTCTTCGTCCTCGCCAACATCCTGCGCGGCCTTCTTCCGGGAACGATATTTGCCACGCTTCTTACCCTTGTCCGACCTCTCCTGACGTACCGGAGCCTGACCGCTGGCAACCTTGGCGTTGAAGTCGCGTTGCCGAGCCGCACGTTCGGCACTGTCAAGGCGGCGGAAGTGGCACTTGCCGCCGTCGAGGGCCTGGAGGAGTGTCTGCAAGGATTCGAGGGTGCTGGGGAGGCTGGAGGGACAAGCCCACACGTCGTGAGTCCATCCCACCAGCTCAACACTGTACCCAAGGATGATGTCCTTCTCGTACGACTTGTATTGCATTACAGCCTTTTTGTTGCCGGTAATCTTGACTGGCGTCGAGGTGAGTGAGATATTCTGGATGAAATCGAGCGTATATGGTGACTCACCGAGCATGAAATTGATCTTCTCACGTATCTCAGTCTTGAGCCAGTCTGACCGCGCCTTGGCGTTGCGCAAGAAGGCTGTGGGCAGTGGGTGAGCACAACCACATGTCGTGACGACGATGGAAGACTGACACATGAGATCGCAGCCGGCGATGGCGAACGCCTCGCCAAGTCCACCAATTACCTCGACGTCCCATTTCCTGATGGCGCCGGAGAGATAGCGGTTGAGCTGTGGCGTGGTGAAGAACCACCGAGGGCGCATCTGAAACTCTGAATTGTTCTTGAAGAGACAGTAGAAACCGTCGATTCCCACACGGCACTTCAGCCCGACGATCTGCCGAGCGGGTGAGGTGGCATGCGTGACGGTATATGATGTACTGACCATGTCCTCGATCTTCTCGCAGGTGCTGTTCACATCCTGCGTGCGCCCACGGGGGTTCACACGCAGCCCCATCTTGCGGGAGTCGCGCTCTTCTTCGAAGGACGCGATGAGCTCGCGCTTCTCCATCCTCGAGAGCGAGTGATACTCGGTGGCGTGCTCGCGCTGGAGGTCAAGTAGCTTCGCAGCCTCGCCAGGTTCGGCATCTGTGAACGGTGAGCGCCGTTACTTGTGACATGGAAGTATGCTAACGCACCTTGGTTCTTCTCCTTCGCAAGGTTATGCGACCAGGCGTTGTACGCGGATGGCTTGCGTGCCTTCTGCATGGACGCGCCGCCAGAGAACATGCGCCGCAGGTAGTAGTCCGGCTTGTTCCCATAGCGGCGGGAGAGGTCTTCAGAGAACTCAACTGACCTCTCGTACCATCCGCCCAGCTCCCCCTCGACTTTCTCTTGCTTCTCCTTCGTCATCGCGATACTCTGAGCCTTCTGGGCATCGGACGCGGCAGCCGCTTGACGCTTGGCTGGGACCACAGGCCGGGCAGCTACGAGGGCAGGCGGGGCATAGATGACGTTCGCCGCGACGCCGGACGACGACGAGGAGGCCATGGTGTGTGAGTGGGTAGAGAGTCGGCCAGGGAGGGCGGCGAACGGTCAGACATCTCCCTGTAATTCACCGCGTCCCGAGAGGCGTCGGGGCCTCTTCTGTCTAGGCTCTACGTTGGTTGTGATAGAGGCTCCAGAGAGCAAGTGCAATGCTACATTGTGTATACCGCCCAGCGAGACCGCGGGATCCGCGAGTTGAAACGTCGATTAATCGCCTCAGTGTCGTCGAAAATTGGAGGTCAGGGACACTGTATTTTTGGCTGAGCATAATGACTCTTGCCATTGCCGCTACAGGACACACATTTAGCCGTAAAGGGATGTTTCTCAGCTTCGCCAACATACATGTATGCATTGGGGACCAGTTTTACTACACATGAGAACACGGTAACATCAGGACGACGATCTATGAGACAGCGGAAGACTTTGTTGCCCAAGAACTGGCGGGATTCGCGAACGACTACTCTGCAGTACGACTACTGGATATGGACGCTTTCTAAAACCCTGCTTCGACCACGTCGGCGAGCATGGCGGCGGCAAGAACACGTGCCCCCTCCTCTGAGATGCCGGCGACCTGCTGCTGAAGCTGTACCACCCAGCCGTCAGGTCCCCACGTACGGTAGAGCACCTGCAAGATGTCGTGAGTTGACGGTGGAAGCTGGTTACGGAGGAGGGCGCGGTCCGAGTTAGCCCCGAAAACAAAGCGACCGGGGCCAGCCCGACGAGACGACGTGGGGGTGGGGCTTGGGCTCGTCACTGCCGGCATGGCCGTGGGACGGCCCGGGCGGAGAGGGGTGCTAGGCGAAGACGTGGACATCGAGATGGAGGACACAGAGGTGAACGACGAGAGTGACTCGCTGCGCGACACCGGCCGCGGCGTGACACGGCCACCATGCCCGAAGGTGTCCGCGGTGCTGACGTGAGTGCGCGGGGACGCGATGCCGCCACGGTCCACGGTCCTGATGCGCTCTTGATTGAAGGAGTTAGGATGGACGCGGCGCCGTGAGGTCATAGCACTCACCGGAGTTAGCCTCGTCGAGGGCCCCACGGAGATCGATGACCTCCGTCTCGTAGTTGATGATGTTGTCCTCAAGCTCCTCGATACGCATTTGGAGAACACGGACGTCTCCGGTGTTCTCCTCGAGCTCCATGATGCGCGACTGCAAAGCGGCAATCACCTCATTGAGTTGTTCCACCTCGTCGACGCGGCGGCGCTGCGCACGTTTGCCGCGTGCCTTGGTGGACGACTCCTGCTTGACCTCTCCGTCGGAGTTGTAGTGGGCCTCGACGAAGGCGATGAGCTCCTCGGGGGTGTACGTGTCGTGCGAAGAGTGGCTCAATCTGATGTGCGGCTTACCCGGAGGAGAGACGATGGTGATCACCTCAGCATTGTCCGGCATGCCGTCTTGCAGCTGCGTGGCGGGGGTAGCGGCAGGGGTAGCGGCAGGGGTAGCGGCAGGGGTAGCAGCCGTGGTCGCGGTAGCAGAGGCCGCCGCGGTAGCGGCGAGGGGAGGGCCATTGGGTGTGACGAGAGGCCCGGGGGCAGACTGTGGGTACAACGCCGCAACAAGACCGCCGAGCTCGCCTGCCTCGCGTCCATAGAAGATGCAGCGAGGAGTAGCGGCATGAGGGATGATGGGCTGAGGGGGGAGGTCCGCGCGGGTCTCTGTCGTGGTACTCGCAGGCTCGCCCCAGGCCGCGATGTTGGTGGCGGAGTCCCAGCGACGCATCGCGGGGACAGCGATGTGTTGGGCAAAGTACTGTACCATATACGAGGTGGCCACCCCGATCTCCGCATGCTCGTCGACAAGAACCTTCGGCAGGAACACGTCCATCTTCGCCTCTTCAACGACCGGCATGGTACCTGGGAGGCGTGTAGCGGGGCAGTGAATGAGGAGGGAAGCGCTGCCACTGGCGCGTTCATTCATGGTGAGCTAGTAGTACCAGCGTCAGTACATACGGTGACCTCGAGGTAAAGGATGGCTTACCAAGTCCATGATGATGTCGAGACACGCGTCACGCAGGACCGGACGCCACTTGAGCTGGTTGTCTTTGTTGACCTCACGATAAAGCGGATGGGACTTCTCGAAGGGCACGGCGTGGTTGTGGTCATTGGTAGCGCCAGCGGCGAGGAGGGCTAGCGCGGCCGCCTGCAACTTGACGTCGGCGAGGGTAGCGAACTGCGGGTGCTGACGGAGGTGGTGGACGACTGACGCAACACCAGTGCCGCCAAAGCGACAGTGGGTGACGGGGAGGACGGCGTTCTGGTTGGCGGGCGGGATCATCGTGGTACAGGAGAGAGGGACGAACCGGGGGAACGCAGGCGACTTGTGGTCTATATACCATGCCCCACGAAGCCGTTAGGTAACAGATCTTTCTTGCTTCCATGCCGTCGAGATTGGGAGTAGCAGAGCTATAGCTGGGGGGGCTCTGAATCGAGGCAAGAAAGTGCCGCAAGAGGTCGCCGGGCCGAGGAGGCGTTCAAGACATTCCTGACGACATACTGGCATTGGTGTTGAGTAGCGAGTGCGCCAGAGTGTCTGCGTAGTCTCAGCATACGAAGCAGAGAGGGACGAGATCGATACGAGGGAGCGAAGATGGTGGTGGGAAGGAGGACAGGAGGGTGGCGCGCGCGTATTGTAGCAATGCGTTCGGGCGCGGGTGCAATACACACCTCGAACAACCACACCTCGTCCGCATCATATAAGAGGTCCTATGGCACTTCCACAGTGCGTTATTGTCTATCACTGCCTAATGCAAGTGTTTCCCCGCTGATTTTAGCGGTGAGAGGTAGCCTAACTGTACATGGGGCACTTCCGTGAACACCGGTTGGCCATATGGACGCGAACATAGCACGGACATATGGCCTGCCCCGGACGCCCTCAAACTCGCAGCACGTACTACTGGTGTGTACTACAGTTGATTCCAAGCACGAAACCACCGACATCTGCAGGGCGGCAACTCTCAGCTCACGTTGGTACATTTCTGTGAACACCGGTTGGCCATACGGACGTGAACATAGCACGGACATATGGTCTGCCCCGGACGTCTTCAAACTCGCAACACGTACTACTGGTGGGTACTACAGTTGATTCCAAGCACGAAACCACTGACATTTGCAGTGCGGCAACTCTCAGCTCAGCTTGGCGTACTTACGGGAACCCCGGTTGTGCACATCCACGCACACATTATATGTCCATCCCACATGCCCCGGGTGACCTCAAACTTGCAGGACATGATACTGTGAGTACTACAACTCGTTCTACAGCCCCATTTTGGCTACGTTCGCAGTAGACAATGTGCAGCGGCGCGTCGGGCCTGCCATAATCGACATGATGTCCTCCATCGCACCTATGCTGGATGCGCGGGCCAACCGGGCGGTACGAATCACGCTCTGGGTTTGAACGACTATTGCAATGCGTGGGGTCCTTGGTCTCTCTCGTATGGACCGGTGGGCGCAACACAAGGATGTTCCACGCCGAGGGGCAGGAATGAGATACGGCGGTGGCTCGGCACCACGTGTGGGCGGGGGAACGGGTGCTGTACTCTTCGAAATACGTAGTGCAGCGTATGAGAATATTTGTACATGTCTACTACATGGTGAATGCGGTGTTCCAAGTCAGTACGGCCCAACAAAATATGTGATATAAGTCAGCGCGGTTATGAATCCTGTCCGAGGCCATCCACGAAGTCCACGAAGTTCACAGCTTCGCGCTCATCGTCCATACCCGCAATCTCAGTATCTGACGACGGCTCGTCATCTCCATCCTGTGCCGCACCAGTAGCTCCGGATGAGGGTGTGCAGCATGCCCACGAAGGCAGCGGAAGTCCTTCGAACCCTCCAGCCTCGCGCCCGACACGTCTCCCAGCAGCCAAAGTTCCCGTGAAGCCTGGCAGCTGCGTCGCCGCGTAAAGACGCGCGGTGATACGGGCACTAATGCGATCTTCGTACTCCCATCGCAACTTCAACTCGTACGAGAGCACGGGATCTGTGACCTCCATCGCCGCCATCACCTTCTGCAAGTCGTAGTGCCTGTCGACCATGTATGTGAACAGCCTTGGCATCTCTACGTTGAGACGTTCTATCTCCTCGCGTGCACGTTTGATATTGAAGTGGAGATTCATGGCTTGACGGTGCAGGCGCTTCGCCCAGTCGTACTGACGGATATCCTCGTGAGCGTCACGGAGCAGGTCGAACTCCGCGAGCGAAGTCATCTCCATGACATCGTTCCACGACAGTGGGTCACGGGCGAACTTCAAAGCCGCAGCACAACGGTTGTACTCGGCGAGAGCGTTGCGAATCGCTTCTGCGCGGGTCTTGAGGGCCTTACCTATCTTCTCGCGCATCTTGTAGCCTGGTACGCACATTAGACCGAATCTCGATGCTGACCCGGTCACTCACCGATGCCGCTCATGCCGAGCTTCGTCAGCTCAAACATGCGCTGAATGACCAGGCGCTCCAAATTGTCGAGAGCGCACCGGTACTTCCGGCTCCTCAACTCGCGCGCCCACTCGACATAGTTCGGCGACCCGGGCACCCAACGTTCGACGATACCCAGGTCCTCCTCGATCACCAGCGCCTCCTCCTCCGCGAGAGAGTAGCGCGAGAACGTAACGCGCGCGCGCGTGCGTATACGGGCGATCTCCGCCTCGCGCTTCGTGGCCTCCTTGGCATTCCCAGACGGAATGAACATGTCGAGACCTTCGACTTCCTTCTTCGCGGCCACGGCCTCGGTGCTGTAGCCCAGAAGTCAATGGCTTTCCAGTCCCCAGAAGACTTGCACTTACCCTGCCTTTTCCAACCGCACAAGTGCGGCAACGTAATCGACCTTCGCAGCGACCTCGGGCGGCTCGGTCTTCCGCTTCGCAAGGTACTCTCGTTCCTCCCGCAGGTAGCGCTCACAGTCCTCGGGTGTGATGTGCAGCTGAGCTGCGAAGACCTCAAACGCCGCGGTATCTGTGGATATGATGTCCAATGCTTGCTTGTAGTTGTTGTATATGAATGTGCCTGGATAAGCATTAGCATAAGTACACGCCACTGAAGCAGAGTCAGGCACGCACCAGATTCCGCGTGCTTTTGGTGACTCCAGAACGTTGCGAATTGCTCGATGGCCTGGTGCCGGTGGAACGGTGTCGATAGTCGCGTGCCCGGAGCCAGGGCATTCGACTCCGAGAACAGTCGTTCGCACCCCTCGAAATCCTCCTTGCCGACGCCCGGGCGGTAGAGCGGAAGAAACCGGACTTGACATCCGCGGTTGTGGCTGTGGCCGTGGAAGGCGGGCACGATGCACTCAAGGCGCTTCTCCTTCGCCCGCGGTCCGAGAGAAGAGTTCTCGAGTGTCTTCGTGAACTCGCAACCTATGTCATACCCTACCAGCACGTCGGGCCCATATACATCCAGCAATCGGTTGATGATAGCGAGAGCGTACTTCATCCTACACATAGTAAGTCATAGTCAGTTATGTGTGTTTGGAAGAGTCGTTTGAACCTACAGCTCTCCGCTACGTATCATGTCGCACATGATAAGAATATGACCGTGCCGACACAGGCACACGAAGATACCGCTCACAGCAAAGAGCGCGAACATCTTCTTGCGAGCCTCGGGGCCCGCGTTGCGCCATCGTTCGACGCAGATCGAAGCAGCCTCCTGAGGCGAAGAGCCGTCCGTGTCGATGCCCTCGACGAGGACGTCTGCGGAGGCATCGCCCTCGGTTGCGCTTTGGGCGCCAGCGGCTTTCTGCGGACCAGTCAGACGTAGCACAATAACATTTGCATATGGGCTCTACCTTAGCATGCCCCACTTCGTCCTTGAAGCGGTCGACCTCCGCGGGAGGTATCCAGTAGTCAGTACGCGCGTGGCGCGAGTCGGCGAGCGGGGTTCCAGCACGGAAGGCGCTATCTACCAGCTTGAGGGACTGATTCCCATCTACAGTCGTAAGAATCGAATACCGGAGAGTTGGTTCGCCTTGCAGTGTGTACAAGCAAGGCGCACACGCGTTGCGCATGCGCCACTCAGGTGTGTCCTGCTTGAGCAGCGCGCGCACGCGCGTGTCAATACCATGCAAGATACTGAGGTATACATCGTACGTGTGGCTGAACTCCTGGACGAGGCCCTTCCAGTATGGGACCTGGCGCGGTTCAGCGATCAAGAGCTTGCGCAAGAGCAGATGCTCACCTTGTGCAAGTAGCACAGCGCACGGACATGTGCTTGGATGCTGAGGCGGGGGCAGACGCGGTGATATTGACGGTAGGCCTCGAACACCTGGAAAGAGATGGCGACGGAGGGTGTAGTGGGTGCTGTGCCGAGGTACCCTGCGGCAACTAGCGCGACATTTGCATTGGTCGCGGTGCTCGGCCGTCGAAATGAGCGTCGTGTGGTGTCTGAACGAGATCAGTCGCGGGCTTCACAGGCACGGACATAACAACAACGTACCGAAAAAGTCTACGGCGGTGATCTCGATGGGGGGTGCTTCGGATCCAAGAGGAGCAGACTCCTGAGGCTCGGAGATGTTCGCCTGCCACGTCAGATAGGCGGTGATGAGCTCCTCAAGCTGCAGACCCCAGGCAGTGTTGCGGAGGTCCGTGCGGTCGTTGCGAGTGCGGGCGTCGTAGCGTTTGCTTGGAAGGGTTGAGCAAGAGGCAGGGGAATACAACATGAAAACGACTCACTGGGGCGGGTCTTCGAGCAAGCTCTTGCACAGTTCATCTTCGCCGCCGGCGTGACTGAAGAACATCCCCTCCTCCCCGGGCGGCATGGTGTACATGGCCTGCTCGTCATCGCCGTCCCCGTCCCCGTCAATGGCCATCAACTCGTCCCGCTCTTGGAAGCTGAGCCCTACGCGTTGTGTTAGCCCAGCGGACATGACCACATGTATCGTCAGCAGATACTAACCAGAGATATGCTCCAGGCGGTACCGCTTAGCGTTGCGGCGACGCTGGAATTTCTGGGAGAGCTTGAGGTTGGTCGACTGGCTGCTTCGACCGAGTCCCTGCGCCGTTCGTACTTCGACAGAGGATGAAACATACGAGCGGCCGCCCTTCTGACCGTTTCCCATGGATGGCAGAGTGAGACAGCGAGGGATACCGTGAGAGCAGGATGGCGACGTGGCGGAGGGCCAGGCGCCCGACCCACGCTTGCTTGACGGGGCGCCGCAGCGGCCGTCCGTTAGTCCAATGGTGCGAGTGTAGACCACTTCCCCCTGGAACAATGTGACTATGCATATATCTCGATGTCAAACGTGAGGCCTTCAGGCCTCAGGCCTCACTTCTTGGACTATATGGTCAACACGAGCAGTCGCAACATACTAATCACATGACATTGGCAGGAGAGGATCCACGACTCTGGAATTGTAGATACTTGGTGCTGCTATGTTTTGACATCTTGCAGCGACTCTGATGATAAATTGATAATACACACGGGCGCGTCCCACCTGGGGGCTGGTGCAGAGCAAGTTGAACGGAATTCCCACCGCTTGAGAGACTCCTGCCTCTCCCCCAGTCATGTCTGATCTGCCTGTTCGTCCCCGAAGCTCGTCATCCGGCACCATTGACCAATGAATCTGCCACAACACAACGCGTGTGCAATGGGAGGAGGGCGGGAGATCTAGAGGGCGAGATCTTGTGCCGATGGCGTCGGAGAATGCCTTCCGAAAGCGGTCAGATTTCTGTTGGAAGGAGTCAGCAACCGCCCATCCAGAACACACACGAGGCGCACTTCCCTGGCAACGGCGGGAGCGCGCGGTGGTCGAGGCGGCGGCGGGCCATGATGTCGGGAGGCTGTGTACCGCGTTTCACAGAATGCGACTGTGTCGTGACGAGGGCGGAAAGACGGCGGAAGGTCGGAATGCAGCGGCGCCTCAGGGCAGCACAGTGGGCATCGTCGAGAGTGCCACGAAGCGCCGTCGGCCTGGAGAGAGGCGCCACTGGGGAGGGCAAAGACGCTGCGTGGCACGACAGAGCGGGCAGGCGGACGGAACGGGAAGGCGGCGGGGCTTGCCTAATAGAGCGGGAAACAACGCCTGCAGGCGGGAATCAGTAGAACGTCCCAATCGGGCAGGAAAACATGCGGGAGGAACATACCAGCAAGCGGACGGAACAGGAAGGCAGCGGGCCTTGCCTAATAGAGCG